>JAMJFZ010001249.1:5130000-5390000 GCA_026225945.1 Cricetomys ansorgei
CCTTTAATTGACTCTTTTTGATGAATATAAATTCCAATGAAAATATATTTTAAATGTAATACAGTAACAGCAGAGAAGCTATGACTTCAATTACCTAAAAATGTTCTTAACACTCCCAATTAGCTAATTAGAATCTGTGTATGATTGAAGAACCTTAGATATAAGGTTTAGATGTATAAAACTTTGCAAACACACAGCAGTGCCTCAGGAAACAGGCATGGTATCTGATGGCACTTCAGAAATGTGGCTGCTCCCTTAGAATAGTGGCTACAGACTGTATATTTTATTTCAAGAATTAAAATTTGTGAAGAGAAGAGAATTGAAAACAACTGAAAAGCTGATTATTTTCACTAAAAGTGTTTTCATTGAAATGATGTTTAGACAGGACTGAGAAGGCTGGAGAAAAATGGTTCAGCCATTAAGAATGTTGTGGCCCACAGTCTCTGCAATTCCAGGTCCCTGGGGTCTGACTCTTCTGACCTTCCTGGGAACCAGGTACACACGTGGCACACAGACAAACATGCAAGCAAAAGACTCACACACAGAAAATAAAATAAATAAATATAAAAGTAAACGTAAGTAGGTTTAGGGTGCAGCTTGGTGACAGGGCTTCTGTTTAGTACACACAGTACCAAATGCAATCCCTGGCAGAAGATGGAAAAGGAAGGAAAGAAGGGAGGGAGGGAGGAAGGGAGGGAAGAAGTAAAGAAAGATGGCAATAAGGAAGGAACACAGAAAAGATAGAAAACAAAGAGTTTTCATTCAAAATCATCGAATAAAAACATTTCAAATATTTTATTTTTGTAACGTTTAAATGTATCATTCTCAGGGGGTTGAAATATGACTCAGATGCTAAGATAACTTGTTGCTCTTGCAGAGGCCCTGGGTTCAATTCCCAGCACCACATGGTGGCTCACAACCATCTTAGCTCCTGTTCCAGAGGTTCCCCGCCCTCTTCTGGCCTCTGTAGATAATGCATGCTTATGACACGCATACATTTCAGGGGGCAGGCAAATGTATATACATAAAATATAGATAAATCTTTTAAAAATATTTTATCTGAGCAAATTAATCATGAAATTTTAAAAGACACATAGATTTAATTTTTGCGTTTTATTTAGCTAAAATGTTATACAACAGAAGTTGTTTGAGATCTGCTATTGTGCATACATGCTCTAAATATCCAGGAATTGTCCGTCTTGCTCTAATCCAATTAGTGTTGGGTATTTATAGACACAATAAATTTGTTGAAGAAATACATACACAAACTGCATAAATTTGAACTATAAATACTTTGAGGAGAAGAGTCAACAGACTGATAACTTAGTAACATTTTTAATAGTTACTCTTTAAGCCTTTGTTAAATATGATCCATCAGAAGGGGTTGAGAAGTCTAACAATGTAGTTAGAATCCCATTTCCTTGACTCTGGGAACTAAGAGTATATCACATTTGCTGAATTATTTTACAATTGTTAGGAATGTATTGTGAGAGCTGTCCCTCATTTTGTTGTCTTCTGCTGCTCACCAATGGCTCGTGACTGTCACCCATGCGCCTGAGGACAGAGGAACTTTGGTGCACCCATGCTCCTGGAGACAGAAGAAACATTGGCCCACCCATGATCCTGGGGACAGAGCAACTTTGTGCACCCGTGCTCCTGGGGACAGAAGGAATTTTGGTGCGCCCACAGAGCTCCGATTTCACTTCTCTGTTGTTTTTTTTTTTTTCATTCTGAGTTTTTTTGAAGGAAACATTGTTCGTTGTTTCAAAGGTTCATATTTTTCCAAAGAGAACAGTTTTCTAGCTGAGATGTTCTGTGTGGAGGCAAAAGCATGAAACACATTTCAATCATAAAATAGCGTGTATGGTTAACATATGTTACCATGTCATATTTTCCTTGTTGGCTTCATCTGTGAACTTGACACAGCCTACAGTCATCTAACAGAAAATTAATTGAGGAATTGCCTCAATCAGATTGATTTGTGGACATTGCCTTGATTGTTAATTGATGGAGGAGGGCCCAGCCCACTGTGGGCGGCACCATCCCTTAGCACATGGTACTGGGCTATATAGGAAAGCTAGCCGAACATAAGCTTGTAATAGTCTCTATCTGCTACACAGAGACACATCTTTGCTGAGAAGTGAGAGCCACACTTCCTTGGCTGGGCTGCTAGGCTGTCTGCATGGCCCAAGCTGTACCGTTCGGTATTGCAAGGGGATGGTGTGGACACACAGGAGACTTCCGGAAGAGTCTACATCACCTGCCCCGTTCCCTTCCCCCCTCTGCTGATGCTTTCTTTTCCCAATCAGTTCCCTGTATATTTTTTCTACTTTTTCCCCCTTCATTGCCTGTTCTCTATCCCTTCTTTTAATTTCTTTCTTTTTTCTTTAACCTCATGAGTTTCATTTGGATTGCTTGCAGCAGCACAGGGAAAAGCCATTTACAGGAATGTGGTTATCAGATCTAACCAATCACTTCAGCACTGAAGAAAATATTTCTCCCGGTTTTAAGGTGGGCCTGAGGTAATCAATCTGAGGGACCAACAAGAAAAAACATGCAGATGTATTTTAATTTACTGATGTAAGTTTTATACATCATAAAGAAACTAAGATCCTCTTGGAGTCACACACACACACACACACACACCCCCAAATTCCACTGGACTGTAGAAATGAGATTGACCGGGCAAGGTAAATTGAATGGAGAAGTGACCAATATGGTCGGACTTCATTTCTCTGAGCTTCCTCTGCTCATCCTTTCTGGTAAGTATGCTACTTCCTTTGTGACGTAGAGTTTCATCTTCCACATGGGAAGTTCATCAGCTTTCAAGACATGATTTAAGTGACCTTGAACCTTTAGTTTATGAAGTGATTTAAAACGGACAATAATATTGCAGTGGCATATTTGGGGTCTGGAATATTCTTAAACCCTCAAAAATGTAGCCCCCGTGTAAATTATATATCACATACATAAGCATATCACTATGTGATATTGATGAGTTCTATATTAATAATATTAACATATGTGTATGTGCTATAGTATATGAATGATACTTAATTTATAATAATGAGCTTGTAATAAAATAGTGTCAAGCAATTTCAGTGACTGTTTTATTTAAATGTGTGGGAGAAATTATAAAATGTTTTGACACATGTAATAGCACAACAATGGTCTGGGAAATGACTTCATAAATTGCCTGCTATGAAAACATATTGGTCAGAGTTTGGAATCCCAGTATCCCTGGGATACTGACTGATACAGGGCACATCCTGCCCTCCCACTACTGGGGAGGCAGATGCTCCCTGAGGCCTTCTGGCCAGCTAGTCAAGCTCAGTCAGTTCCTATAGGTCCAGTGAGAGTTCTTGTCTCAAATACTGAGGTTGGGAGTGGTGGAGGAATGTCCTCAACATAAACCTCTGGCTCCCACACATATGTGTACATGTGTGCATGCGAGGCAAGGCTGAAGCAAAAGAGCACATTTATCAACCTGTCACACTGCGCATAGAATACACACTAATAAAAAGATATGAAATGTGTGCCCACGTAATCAGATAGTAAAAGATGGCAATTTAATGGCTCATTTATTATTTGTATTTGGGTGTGTGTGCACACACATGCAGCACACATGAACAGGTGTTTGAGTGACCATAAGAGGGCATCAGGTATCCTGTAACTGGAGTACAGGACACTGTGAGCTGCTGGCTGTGGGTTCCTGGAACCAAACCCTGGTCCTCTACAAGAGTAGCACATGCTCTCAACCGCTGAGCCGTGTCTCCAGATCCAAGGATGGTGTTAGGTTTTGATATGTCTGTCTCATGGCCAGTTCCCTAGCAACTGGGTGTGTATATGTGTGTGAATGACAAGATGTGATATCTTAATTTGCCTTTAAAATATTTTGGTTCTAATGTTTTCTGGCTTAAAAACGTGAAATATATGGTCATATAGGAGGCACATTTCATTTCCTGCAGCTAGATTTAAGACTGGCTTGACAATATCTATTCATTTATGAAAACTGAATAATTTAAATTCCTTTTATTGGTTTTGAAGTTTCTACATAAATATTCGTTTTTTTTCCCCCACTTTTGGCTACTCTCCAATTTAAAAAAATTGATACAAGAACATTAGGATCTTTCCCTTAAAATTAAGAAAATACATTAATTTAGGATAATATTTAGGTTTTGTTTTTAATAAATCAAGTTTGGGAACTGCAGAAGGCAAATGAAGTTTGGACTACGTTTTCTATCCATGATATCTGTTGATATAGTACCTGCATACAAATGTGTGTGGTGTATTTATTTTCTGTTCTGTTTTATTTATTTTTATTACTTATTTATTTATTCATTCAGAGATGAATCGTTCAGTACCCATGACAGCCTTGCTCTGGAGGAATCCGGTTTTAGAGATGCCTTTAGGCTACAAATGGCAAAGGCAACAGAAGCTCTATAAACAGGACAAAGTAGCTGGGCTGGAGATCTGCATCCCGGTGAGATCAAGTCCTTCCTTCTAAGAAGCGCTGAGCGTTACGCCTCCCACGTTGACTGCATTCTAGATTCTTCTGTCCCCTCCTCAGTTCTCTGCTTCCCTGTGCACATTTTCTATCTTCTCCAAACACATCCACTCTTCCTCAGGCTGCTGTTTCCACCTTAGTTCTCAGACAGCTCCTTGTCATCCACAAATATCTGGTGACAACGGAGTGGTACTCAAGAGACACTCTGTGGTGCAGCACACACTGTGTGGATCAGTTTGAGGACACTTCTTCTGGTGACTTTCAGCTGCAATAGTCCATGACACCCAGATGCAGAGACCTAGAAAAGCGTGAATATATAGCAAGAGGGATTTAGAAATAAAATTAGACCATGGAGATGACTATATAAACAAAATTGAGCAACACAGTTCACTCCTGGAAGAAAGACATAAAAAAAGATAACTGGAAGTTAGTGACATTCTTTGTTGACTAATGCGTTTGCTGGTTTTCTCCTGAACCTTCCCATTTATCTCTTTGAAAAGATAGATATTACATATGTGTATATAAAATATGTGATATATAGAATCGTAATGGACACACACATAAATACATGATATGTAGAATCTATGTTGCATATATATACAAACACACACACTCATATATATATATACATATATGTTTTATATATGTGTATATATATATATAATGCATATATACACATCTATCTTAGGAAAAACAAGAGGTAGAGATGGAGACACTTTTACAAAACTGAAGTTCTTGATGATGAGAGAATCAAAATTGTGAGTCAGTTGGAGGCATAATAGCTGGTGAGGATTCTCAAAGATAAATTCCAGTTCCAAATTAAAAGTAAATAATAGGAGGGGTGGAAAGAGGTATAAAATATTGATTATCTCTCCGTTCTCCATTCCTTTAAAGAGCTACTGCTCGGTGTGTGCCTCCAGACCAGTGGTTTTCCATTGCAGATGTTGTGGTAGTATGTTCTCATCTGGCTCTTTCTGCATAGTAAGAGTACTAGATATTCTGTGGGTCAGAGGTGTTTGCTTCCCTGGAGACAGAATAATTATTGCTACTAGGAACACAGGAAGGGAAAGTCAGAGTGGAGAGTGGAACTTGAGAGATGTACTAGTTACTTATTTTTAAGCATTTATTAATTTTGATGAGGTATCTCTGAGTGGGTGTGAGCAAAGGTCAGACAATCTTTGGATCCCCTGGAGCTTAAGATCCCCTTACCGCTCTGGCTGTGCGCTGTTCAACTTCGGTGCTAGGAACCAAACTCAGGTCCATGGTAAGAACATTGTCTTAGTGCTTTTTTTGCTATGAAGAGACACCGTGACCAAGGCAACTCGTATAAAAGGAAGAACTTAACAGGGGACTTGCTTACAGTTTCTGATGTTTAGGCCATTATCACCATGGCAGAGAACACAGCAGCATGCAGGCAGGTGATGCAGCAGTAGCTGAATGCTACATCTTGAGCCTTAGGCAGAGAGAGACTCTGGGTTTGCATTGGCTTTGGAAACCTCAAAGCTCACCCTCAGTGCCGCACTTCCTCTAACAAGACCACACCTCCTAAACCTTCTAATCCTTTCAAATAGTGCCGCTCCCTTGCAGACTAAACATTCAAATATATGAGCCCACGGGGGCGTTCTCATTCAAACCACCACCCTTGCCTTACTTTCTAAATCAAGATTCATTTATTTACTTACTTGCTCATATTTAATGTGTATAGGTGTGCCTGCATGTGTCTATGCACCATGTGCGTGCCATGTCCATGAAGGCCACGAGAGGATGCCACATCTCCAGATCTGAGTTGCAGACACTTGTTAGTTCCTATGTGGGTCCTGGGATGAGAATGCTCATCCTTTGAAAGAGCATTCAGTGTTCTTCATTGCTGAGACACCTTTTCAGCCCTCTTAAAGATCCTACTGCTGTGTCAAAACACCAGACCAGAGCAACGTAGGGAAGGAGGGCTTGCGTTGACTCACAATTTAAGGATACTACCCATCATGGAGGGAGGCATGGCAGAGGAGCATGAGGCGGCTATGTGCATTGCATCTGCAGTCAGACAGCAGAGATGAAGGCTGCTGCTCAGTTCACTTCTCTCTTGTATTGAGTCCAGGATCCTAGCCTGTAGAATGATGCCACTCACAGTTATGGTTGCTTTCCTCAACTCAAATTAACCTAATCTAGAATCTCTTGCATAGACATGCACAGATGACTATTTCCCAGTGGTTCTAAATCCCATCAGATTCACAACCATCATCAGCCATCACAAAGAGAAAGCCCCTTTATCTTGTGGTTTTGTCTTCCTAGGTCTAGATTTTGAATACTCCCAGGTCTTAACAGGAAGCATCTTTAGGACAAAGTTTGACCACAAGGCATGATTTCCTGACTTTGGGTTAAAATGTAAAACGGATTCTCTTGTTATTGCTAGAGGAATTCTCATTAATGTTTCATGGCCTGCTTTAGCCTACCTTTGAAACTAAGAAGATATTTGTGACTCTAACTTCATGGTGCAATAGAACCACGATGAGCCAATGTGGACTGAGCTTTTGACAAAAAGACAACGTGGGCCAATCTCATGTTTTTCTTTTCTATATCATCATTTCTTTTTGGACAATATTTAATCATGAGACCTTTTGTCATTAAATCATTTAGTCACTCACCCCTATAGTCAGCATTTATTCATTGAATAAGCAATATATTTTGGACATTGTTACATTCAGTGTTCAGCCATAGACCATTGCTATGTGTCAGAAAAGGCTATTTTGCTATACCAAATTTTATTTACTGTACTGTGGTTATGTACACACCCAAGAACAAAAGTGATTGTTACACTAAGAGCTTAATTTAATAAAATCACGAAGCAGTTCGTAATGTTGGATTCAGAGAAAAGAAAAAATAGGGAGAATTTTAGATGATGTTAAAGATGAACCAACAGTAGTCACATTCCCAAAGGAGAGTGACTCTCCTTCCCTCAACACCCACCCACCAACTTCACCAAGGCCAAGTCCTTTGCCCCTCCTTTATTGGTGCCAGAATTGGTCTTGCGAGGTCTTCAGCAGGTAAATCACCGGGTGATGGCCACATATTGATATGTATATGGGTCTCACTAATGGGGTTCAGGAGGCTATAATGACAAGTAAAGGAGCACATGAAGTTTGGAGGGAGCAGGTTAGGGGAATGGGAGGGAGGTAAAGATAAATGGATATGATCAAAATATCGTATAAATATGAACATTTCCAAGAATAAGTAAAGATATTATCTTTAAAAAGATTAATCAATAAGTTAGATGCAGGGGAACATAAAGTATTTATTAAGGAGAAAAATCCAACATATTGTATGAAAACACAAGGACTAAAGATAAGCAGAGACACATCTTGCTCCAGTTTGTTTTACTGTTGCTGTGATAAATGATCATTTTATAATTCAAGGCTATAGCCCAACATTTATGGAAGTCAGGAAAGGGACTTAAGCAAAAATTGAAGCAGAAGCCACAGAGGAATGTTGTTTAACTCTCTCTCTCTCTCTCTCTCTCTGTCTCTCTCTCTCTCTTTCTTTCTCTGACTTGCTCAGCTTGCTTTTTATACATCCCAGACGAAACTGTATAGGGATTGGCACTTCCCATAGTGAGCTGCCCATCCCCAATAATCATTAGTCAAAAAAAAAAAAGTTTGCACACACCCCAACAGAATGGAGGCGATACCTTAGCTGAAATAAACCTTAAATCTTCCCAAGCGACTCTAGAATGGGTCAAGTTAAAAATTAAAACCTAACCAGCCCAAATCTGGAGTCTAATTTGACTAGAAATGACTATGGAATACATGAAACATTAGGAAAATTGAGGTTCACCGTGATCAACTGAAGGATGGTAAATTCATAATGATCATGAACTTGGAAAAGAATTAATAGTGAAGACCAAGACCAAGGTGAAAGGCTAAAACGAGATCTCTATTGGATTCTCTGGGCTGAAGGGAATGAGCGTAGATATTCATCACAGAATCACAGTGACGACAGAGAAAGCGTTACTATACAAGATCCTTCCTGAAATTGAAACTGTTAGATATAAAGCAGATAATCCCCACTTACCTGGAATTGGCAAGAAAATAGATACAATTGAACTAAGATACACGTATTTATTCCTAGTCTTATATTTTATGTTAACAGTTCCTGAAGTGTGATGTGTACGGAAATGAATAGACTCCGATTGGAACCGGAAATTGGCCACAGTTTGGAAATGGGCATATAAGAATGGATTTTACTGTAAATAACAGAATTTCAAAATTTTCAAATAATGTATTTATTTTATGCATCTGCTATCATCTCCATTACCTGCCCCAACATCAGGATATCGTTTCAATAGTGTGTGTGTGTGTGTGTGTTAATATAACCTTACCTAAGAGGCAAATTGACTTCGTTTCAAAGGGAAGTTCTTCATGCTGTTAAGAAAAGCACTCAACAACACCAGCCTATTATTACATCTGATTGAAATAATAACAAAGAACTTTGCATGTTGAAAGTCTCTGCTTTGACTGAAATGGGGGAGGGAGGAGAGCAGTATGTAGCCCTACAAGGTGGGCTAGCAGATGCAGGTAGGGAGCAATTTCCTCTAATAGCACCAATTCATTCCTCGAATCTATAGCTACAGAAAACCATTACATGATAATTAGCCATATAAGCAGAGGGAGGGATTGAAATGGCCACTAAGGAGATAGTTTCAGCATGGAGCTTGGACAAAACTGTCAGTTTTAGACATGACTGTCAGGATAATTAGCCTTTTCTAGTATTCGCCTAGGCCATCCATCTGTTGGCTCTTCTAGGGATTGGACCATGAGAGCAAACAAAACTCTTCTTATTCAAAGCATGAGCAGTTTGTCATTCCATGTTTGTGATTTACTCTGCATTTTAGGGAAATTGCTTCAGTAGAATTATCTGAAGAGTCTGAGTCATTTAGAGTCAATGAAGAAGGGAGTTGGGAAAGGTTTTGAGTCTTAGGATGACCCCTCTGTATAAACGCCTGAAGGATATCGCAAGGCACCCTCACCCACTCAGGAACTCATATAGAGTAAGAGATTCCCCAGAGCACTAACGTGTTTTACATGCTGATACAAAGCTGGTAGATTACTACTGCATTTATTTCTCTTTTCTCATCTATTTGTATCATGAGCTACAAAACTCTTCAGATTCATGTCTTGAAGAATATAGACATTAACTTTGGTGGAATTTAGTTTGTCTTCTAAGGGCAATCTGTTGTCTTACAAATGGCCATTCTCAAACTCTATTCTCTACCTAGCAGACCACATGTTCTTTCAAAGCTTCATCTTGGTGTGTACTATATCCAGAACATTGTGTAGCAAAGAAGAAGACAAGTTTTTTTTTAAGGAATGGCAAGAATTACTTAGGAAGAATTTTGAAGCCACAGCTCATGTTATAAACAGTTGACTCTTTATAGTCACCTGGGTTGATGACACAGCAATTGGTACCAGAGCAAACTCTAGTAAAATCTCTCTGTCCTCAGAAAAACCATCACAGTCACTAAGTCATAATGTGTATGTCACCAAGGAAATGGAAAGATACAGGGCTACACATAAGTACCACAAGGGGATAGCAATGTGACACTGTATCTAGAACTAAACAGAGGTCATGCTGGCTCCAGAGTCTGAATTCTTGAAGCGAGGCTTTAAGACCCTTTCAGGGTGGGTCATGTCTGCCACTGGAGAAAGTGTGAAGAATTTGACACAGTTTTTGAGATACCTCAATGTTTCTTTGTGCCAACTGTTTTCTTCCCCAATAAGGAAGTCAGGACACAGGCTGATGGGACAAGAAAGAACAGCAGGCTCCTCTGATCCACAGCTGTTGATTGGCATTCTGATAGCAAGCCTCTACAGCTGTCTCCAGGTCTCCATACACAGCAGTAGCAGACAAGAACTGGTATGGCTATATCTTCCCGAAGACATTCATCGTGAAATCTCTTTACAGCAGAAACTCTCCAGGCAATGGTTTTGACTTCAAAGTTCTCTATAAGATGTGAGTTCTGAGAGCACTGTTTATCAGACTTTCCTCCTGGAGGGCTCTGCCTTGTGCTGTGTGTGGTACCCTCAAGTGGAAGATTCAAGAACCCATCAGCTTCTGTAAATATAAACTTTTACACCCAACAGGAGAATCTTTTTTTTTTTTTTTTTTTGTCTCACAGCAGTGTGACTTAGAAAAAAGAAGAAAACAAGGTGAAATATTGGTTGGAGAGATTTGGGCTCAAGATTTATCCCTCATGCCATTAACAGTCTACTTTACCCAGTCAGCCCCACTTCTTAGTTTCTGTCACCTACCAAAACGGAATCATTGTATGAACTGGCCCACTGATGACGTAACCATCATGAACGGATCACTTTCTGGTTGTCTTGGTAGAGTTTAGACCACAACAATATCCTCCCGACCCCCAAATGCATATGGCTGATTATACAAACTGCGTTATTCCAACTCCAGGACTGCAACGTCTTGAGAGTTTCAGCACTGGTCAAATTCCCCTCGGTTATTTGAGGCAACTGTCATCTGTGAGCTCCTGTGTAAAACAGGATAACGTTACCTGCTTCCAACACACACTGAAGAAGCAGGTGTTCCCATTCCCAATAGGAATTAGCATAGAAAGGAGGGGTGGGATCAAAGATTGAAATCCCGAACACGACTGAGATAAGCTCATGCATCTCCCTGTGTGATCTCCAGGTCACACAATGACTCGGTAGCAGCTCCACGGGATTCAGGCAGCCCCGCCCAAGTGTTTAACAGACCATGGAGCCTTCCACCAGGCTGGCAGTGTTCATTGTGAATGGCTTTTTTGATAGATATTCCATGTTCCTGGCGTGCCTAATATCCTGAGGTCTCTGCCAAGACTTTGGTTTTTTTGTCCTCACACATAAAAACAGAACAGTTCATGAGTTTTCAAGCTGTCTTTGTACAGGGGGAATGCTAATAGTTGTATTCTTCCGATTTCAGTATATGTGGTGATCGTGTGCTCACGGTAAAATGGATCTAGCAGTTCAATAGGAGCTGAGACTCCTGGCAGACACTTGTCAAAGAGGTCTGAAGGGTTTTCAGATGAATTTACATCTTATACACTTGGACCTGGGATAGAAATCTTTGATAAACATCTCCTATTTATTATTTGACAATTCCATGCGTGTACATAGTGTATCTTAATGGTATGTGTCTCAACATGTCTCCTCACCTCTTCATGTTCTCTTCTGCAATGGCCATGTCATGATCATAAGACAGCATTTCACATCACCGCCCCCCCACCCTCTGGATCTTAGATTGTGTCAGAACCCTTGTCCAAGGTGTTCTTGGAGCCCCTGTGGAGGAGAGGCATTTATGTAGAAGTCCCATTTAGGACTGAGCACTTAAGAATCACTTATTTTCAACACCTAGAACAGTTATAAGTCTCTACAAAAATTGCTAACCATTCCAGAATGTTCTCTAGCTAAGGTTGAGGGCCGCAGTAAACGATGTGGATAAATGTAAATATTTAGAAGGCAGTTTGACAGCATCTCCATTTAGCAAGACAACATTACTAGATTCTCCTCTAGGGACTGTGACCTTCCTAGCCATGAGCTTTTGACCAGGTTTACAGTGCTAGGCATAAATTCCTTCCTGTTGAATAGGCCCCATCTCAAATCCAATAAAAATGGTTATTACTCCCTAAACCTTTGTACTCCTATTGTACTAGCGGGTACATCTTGCCTGCCAGGTTGGTATTATAGCATAGAAGATTCACTGTGGGATAATACCATTGATGTCTTTCTCCCTAGCAGCCATGCTGTATCCTTTTGCACCATGACAGCTACCAGCAAAGAAGAAATGCTCAGGTAAATCCAGCTTCATTTTTCTGAGTCTTACACCAAGATGTGTTGTGACATCAGCAATAGCATCCTACCATCTAATTCTGGTGGGTAACCAATATCTATATCAATGGCCTGTGTTGTTTTGGAGGCTTGAGGGGCATCCCTAATAACTCATAGGGCTATGGTCCACTCCTTGGCCAGCTCAGTTCTTTATAACTCTTCCTACTTTCCTATCTTTCCCACTGACCTGGTATGAAAGGCTTCTTCTGAGTGGTTCTAATCTTTCCATTAGTCATAACTTTCTTCCATTTCTACACATGCTTCTTTTCTGTCCAAAGTGCATGATTTCCAAAACCTTATGACCTGCTTTTCCAATTCTCATTGTAAGTCTAGGTAAACGCAGCCAGAATTGGCAATGCCTGAACGCTGAGTTGCCTTGAAATTTCCTCTATAACATTAACTAGTTCATCACCTTCAGACTCAGTTTCTTACAAAGCTCATGGATACAATGCAAATAACTTCTTTGCCAGGTGTAGCAAGATCAGTCTCTGACTACATTTTCAATAAAGCCCTGACTTCCATTGGAAGGTATCCAAATGGTCTTTACTGTCGACATTCCTACTGGAATTCTGATCTCACACCCCACAGACATTGCACCTTTTATAGGTGTTCATAGGATTCTAGAGAATTTTATAACCTGCTTCTCAAACTTCTCAAAATTCTTCCTGAAACAGTTGAAAAGGCTTCCAAATAGTTATTCACAGCAAACACCATAAGGATCAACAACACATTTCTGTGTAACAACAAAATTTTGATTCCTTGGTTTTAGGTCCGTGGTGATTCAGAACATAGTGGGAATGACAACATGGAACACAGTCCACTACTTAGCTCATGGTGACCAGGAATCAGAAAGCAAGAGGGAGATTGGGTACAGAGTAAATGCTTCATATACATGTCCCAGTGGCTTATTTTCTCCAACTAAGAGACACCTCATGCCCACTGAGCTGTGAACTTATTGATCCATGGATTTCCTGTTGAATTTAGGATTGTCATGCTCCAGTCATCTCTCAATAGTGCCACCATCGGGGGACCAAGACTTTAACACAGGAAACTTGGAACGGGAATTCATATCCAAACCACTATGTGTTTACTCTAGTTGGGACTTTAAATATTCAGTGAAGCTCCAAGTCTTAAATGCTTAGCCCCCGGGGTGACAAGATAGTGGGAAAGTGTAACTGTTAGAAGGTTTGGTCTAGTTGGGAATCTTTAGGTTGTTGAAGACATGATTATGTTAGTTATCGCTAATTGTAAACTTTTGCAGCCTAGAAGCAGCTGGGCAACAAGTCTTACTGGGGGATTTTCCATGTTAGGGCCTGTGGGGATGTCTATGGAGATTATTTTCATTAAATTAATTGATTTGAGAAGACCCAGCCTACTATGGGTAGCACCATTCCCTAGGCAGAGGTCCTAAACTCCACGAGTAGAGAAACTGAGCAAGGCACAGGCAAGTAAGCCAGGATGCACTCATTCATTCCTTTCTACTCTTGGCTTTGAGTTTGATGTGACTAGCTGTCACTCCGTCAGCCACGGCTAGCCTTTCTCAGGTAACCCATTCCGCAGCGATGCTGTCCCTAGAATTCTACCCCCCACTGGCTTCCTGTAGACATATCGGAGACAAACACAGTGCAACAGTAGCAGCCACTTGTCTTTTGCCAGTAAGGGCAGAGGTTTTCTCTCACGGGAGCCCCGACCCCAGCACTTCTAAGATACAAGGGTTTCTTTTGTCTTCTCTTGAAATGTGAACATAATATCGAGCACACTGTAGAAGCAGTCCTGATAAACTCTATTTTTGTCAGCCACACAAACAGCCTCATTATCCAGTGACCATAAACATGGTTTGAAGTCCTTTCTCCTGCCACGCTGAAGTCTTCCGGTGCTGGGGTTGAGTGATTGAAAGTCCCAGATTATAGTAGAAGGAGACAAGGAGGTATTTTAGTTCTTGCTGGTCCGCTAAAAGCCCCTGGCCAAAAACAGCACTCTGTCTGAAAGACAGTAAATTTCTTCCACTGCTGAAAATAAATGTGTTTTGTGAGAAATGCCAGACGGGACCTGCGGCAAGAGAAGTGTGGCTGGCACATGGAGGGAAGGCTGGGGTGTGATTACTAGTGGCCATTCTTTGAAACAGGGAGGTTCTTGTCAGACCGTAACCAGGCAAGGAGCCTGGTGAGTCCCTCTTGGTGAGATGAGAATTGCTAAACCATTGTAGACAACTCTTCTCCTCATGTTGTTTCCCTCTAATTGATAATTGCATAATCTTGGATGCCAGGACCCTGATTTCCGATGTCACCTAAAACAGGCCAGTCTCACAGGACTGGTGTTAGAAGTGGAATATTCTCATTGGCTTCCCAAGGGCATGAGGGTCTTAGCTGAGTGACTTCAGTCTCTTTATTTTAAATCATCTTCAATGTCAAACCACTTTTGAAATAAAGCTTCAGGTAAGAGACAGAAATGTGAATGAACTTCCTCATTTTTCCTTTTTCCTGTCTTTCCTTCCTTACTTCTTTCTCTCTTTCTTTCTTTCCTTCTTCCCTTCTTTCTTTCTTCTTTTCCTTCTTTCTTTCTTTCTTTCTTTTTTTGTGTGAGAATTAACATACATGTTCATGCATGCAGAGGCACATGTACATGTGTGCACAGAGTTACATGTGTGGGGACACATGCCTCAGATGTAGTTCCTCAATCTGCAGCTCATCTTTTAAATTGGAGCTTGGCAATTTGGCTCTGCTGGCTGCCATTGAGCCCCAGGGATCTGCCTCTCTCTCCGTCTCTAGCACTGGGACTTGTTTTACAAGATTCTGGGGGTTGAACTTAAGCCCTGGTGCTTGAAAGAGACAAGTGTTCTTCCTACTGAACGCTCTCTACAGCCCCTCCAGATCTTTCTCTTTGTAAATATTCAACACAAGCACAGGCATTCCTCCATTGGATTATCAGGGACAGGGACCTGAGCTCTTTGCAGCAACACAAGTGGGTACCGAATTAGCTGAGGAAACTCAGTTGCTTGGTTCCAGGCGTAACTATGCCATGCTCCACTGGGATGAAGCAAAGCATCATAGAAGCTGACGGTCTCCTATAGTATAAGTAGACAAGTTGGACTGTGGGATCTCCAACTGTTGGTGTGACGTAGCTTTGGAGAAGAAGTGATAAAAGCAGATATCACAGATATTTATAAGCAAAATCAAAAAACAAAAGCCTAAGGAATAGAGGAGGGGTTGAATCAGCAGACATACTCATCTCAAATTGGCAGAGAGATGGATGCAATGATTAGATTTAATTGTCAACTTGACATGACCTAGGATCGCCTGGGATGAAATTGCACTTGGTTGGATTGTGGGCATATCTGTGGGGAACTGTCTTCATGAAACTGACATGAGAGGAGCCAAGTCATCTGGGTTGCCTAAGGCAGAGGAGCCTGAGCTATTTAAGAGTAGAGAAACCGAGGTGAGCGCAAGGAAGCAGACTCGGCTGTGTTCATTGCTCTCTGCTCTTGCCTACAGATGTGAGATGACGGGAGCTCCTGCCTTAACTTCGCAATGAAGGACCAGAACCTGTAATCGTGAGCTGAAATGAATCCCCCTTTTCCTCTAACTTGCTTTTTTTGCTGGGGTATTTTATCACAGAAACAGAAATCAGACTAGAACAATAGATAAATGGAAATGTATTTAACGGTGACTAATTGTGCAAATGGCAGCTGTGAGAAACTGTTTGAAGAGTGTAAGGAAATCTATGAACCTTTTCCCTGAAGAAAGCCTCGCTCGAAAACAAACTCAGGTGTTTGTAGTGATGCTAAGGTGGTCCCAGAAGACTCCTTAGCAGCTGCAGTCTCATAATCTGCAGGGAAATGTCAGTCTGGGTTCCCAAGGCTTCCTGCTCCTTCCCAGGTGCATTTCTTCGAGCGAAGGGTTGAAGCTTGTATTAGAATCACCTGAAGGATTTAACGCGCAGATTTCTGGGTGCCAGGTCAATTGACTCAGACTCTTATTTTATTTTAGGTCCTGGTACACCGAAGCCTTTGGGGTTCCTGGAAGATCCAGCTGCCCATACACTACGTGCAGGAACATTAAGTTCAATCTCTCTCTTCCCACTATGGGGTGTGCACACCTGCATCTGCAGAGAGACAGATGAACTTTTAAAAGAGAAAACCATCCTAGTCATCCATTTATTTCCTGTGAGCTCCACAGTGAATTGCAGTTTTGGGTACCCACTTCTTGTGGGGCTGTCTTACCCGCCCAAGGTGATGGTAACCCGCAGTGACTAGTATGCACAGAATGCGCTTAGTAAGCACGTATTTGTTGCCTATACAACCTCATCTCCTTTCTTTTCCAGTAGAACTTCCTCTCCTTCCATCATCAGTATCTGCGTGTCATTTATTCATTTTCCCATTTCCTTTCTGCGTGATTTTATGTTTGTCACGTACGCTCCTGTGTCTACATCATCTGGCCTATTTTTATTAAGAAATGTTTTGTTGGGTTTATCCTCAGTTCCGGTGCTCTCTCCCCTGCTTCCCCATGGTTCTTTCACAGAAAGCCCTTTGTGTTGAGCAAACAGACTCTAATCTGCACATCTCCCACCAAACTCCAGCAGGGCTGCCAGGTGAGCATCCTAACACCAACTGGAAACAGCTGTTCAAGTGGTCCAGAGCAGCGAGCAGGGACGCTGTATGCAGTTATCTTGTCTGATGGGCCTCTGGTCCAGCATGCTCAGGGATGAAGCCATGAGCACAAATGTTTGCCTTTCTGGCTGGAAGTCCTAGAAGCAGCTGCCTGCTGATTGATGATAACTTACATAATGACATAACACATTCAGATGCTGCCAGGCATGCGGAAGTCTGGGAGCTCCCCATGGCATCCCTTGCTGGTTGGCCAAATCCTTATCTTCTAGCATGCAGGCGACAGAGACAGCAAGAGCCAAAGAGTGCCTGATCCAAAGATTCCCATCATAACCCCAGCAATTTCAACACTCAGGAGGGGGCGGGGGGGGTCTTGGTGTGCTCACTTGCAAATTTACCTAGAAAACCATGCACTGATGCTCAGCCATGACACCTATGTATGAGGGTATCAGAGATGGATACAGTTAATAGAACTGTGGTTTACGAATAAAATGGGCTAAGATAAAAAGCGGGTGGAACTACCTTCTAGAGAGAATTTCTTAAAGCGGATTTGCTTTCTGGGGAGTGCAGATTTCATTCAAACACAGTACTGGGTGTTCTGTCTGCCCATAGGATTTTCCCCACTGATGTTAAAAAAGGAACTTTGAATTAAAGTAGCCTGTCAAAATGACTAAAAATATCAATGTCAAATGGAAGATTATATATGATTTATGCATGTATACACTTAACTCTTTAAAAATGGTTCAATATTTATACAAGTGTGAGATGTGTTTAGCTCGGATCCATGAGCACATTTCCTCCCAAGTTTCTCCCTCCTAACTTCCTGTGCCCCATCTCTTTCCCACTCCCTCTGTCTCTCCCTATTCCTCTCCCTGTGTCTCTTCCTGTCTCTCTCTGTCTTTTCCTTTATCTCTCCCTGTGTCTCCCCCCTGACTCTCCCTCTGTCTCTCCCCTCACTTTCTCTCCCTCTGTCTCCCTCTGTCTCTCTCACTCTCTCTCCCTTTGTCTCTCCCTCTATCTCTCCCTCTGTCTCTTCCTATGTCTCCCTCTGTCTCTCCCCCTGCCCCTCCTTCTGTCTCTCCCTCTACTCTCCTTCTGTCTCTTCCACTGTCTCCCTCTGTCTCTCCCTCTCTCTCTCCCTATTCAATGCTCCTTGAGTCCATTTGGTATCGCCTCTACGTGCATGGGTCTAGGACCATGCACCAAACATGGGCAATCTTTCAAGGCCAGCATCCCTGAGACAAATGGACACTCACTCCTCCAGCAGCCATCAATTGCTTGGAACTCCTTTGAAAACTGTGGGACTCCCTGAGCCCCTCTCACATTTACACTGAGGTTGTGGCTGGCTTGACTTTGTACAGGTCTTGTGGATGCGGCCACAGCTGTTAGGAGTGACTTCAAGTCTGTGCATGCAGATCCTTCCGCTTCAGGCTCTTTCCGTCATCCTCTGAGGTTCTGTCTCTGTTTCCTCGCAGCCTACATTCATGACCTTTAGCACAGTGTGCTCATCTTTGTGACTCTGGGCAAGTTATTTGCCTTTTCTCCTGTTAGATAAGGTTCTTGAACTGCAACTTACAAAACCAAATTTCAGACAGAGTCAAGGAAGGGGGGGTAGGATTTCATAGCTCAGGTGATCGGCAGGACGAGCAGCAAATGATACCCTCGGTTATGACTCAGGGGCTCTCGTGGGAAACGCTTGCTCCTTCTCCCGAGCCATCAAGGACAGTTGACAATGTCTGTAGTGTCCTGTGCTGTCAGTGTTGCAGGACAGGGAATGAACTAGCATTTGCTGGGGACTGATCAGCTCAGGCAGTGCCTCAGTCCCCTCACAGTGAAGAAATGTTGTGCTAAAATGTCATTTGTTCCATAAATGAGGTACCTCCATTTCAGTAATGTTAGTTATTAGGACTTAGCATTTTTCTTCCACTTCTACTGTCAACATGCTTGACATGTTTGTATGATAGGACACCTGACTTCTGTCGACATGCTTCACTTTGTGTGATAGGAAACCTGGCTTCTGTGGACATGCTTCCCTTTGTCTCTGTATAACAGGAAACCTGGCTTCTGTCGACATGCTTGACTTTGTCTCTGTATAACAGGAAACCTGGCTACCGGTGACATTAGATTCAGGTATCTGCAGGTCTATGACTTAAGAATAGATGGCACCCTTTTCTGATTTCAGTTGTAAAAATAAATTCAAGAGGATTTTTTAAAATTTTGTTTAATTTGTTTAAATTATCCAAATTGGATAATGTGTCACTGTAAGGTTTACTATACTCTTAGAAATTCACTTCTTTAAATGAAATTAAAAAAAAAAGAGTATTTATCCCCTAGAAATGCACTGTGATGTTAATTTTAATGAATATTAGTAACTGGATTATGGGATATAAAGATGGCCCAGTGGGTACGTGTTCTTCCAGAGGACAGAGCTTCCATTCCCAGCACCCACAACCATCTGTAACTCAAATTCCAGGGAATCCAGCTCCCTCTTCTGGTCTCCTCAGGCACTACACACAATATGATGCACATACATAAATGCAAGCAGGAAAAACACTCAAACAAGGAAAATAAAAATAAAACATAAGTTTGATTTTTAAAGAATTAAAAAAAAATAAATGAACCAAAAACTTAAAGTGTGTATTATGTTTAAAAATGGTTGGTGTGGGTATCTGATTTAGAGTGCTAATTTAAAGACAAGGAAGGGGAAGCCATCCAGATTCTCAGTGTCTGTCATAAATAACATGTATTGTCATGTGTGGTCTAGACAGCAAAGAGAGGATGCTTCTTTATGTTTGGTTTTACTTTTGATTTCCAAAAATCAGCCCTTGGGCTCTAAAATTCATTTGCTTACAGAAGCATCACACCAACTGATTAAATATATCTTCTAGCTATAGCCTCCGGAGTTGATTTAAAGCAGTGAAATATTCACGGTTCGAAGTGTTTGGTGTCAGGGCAACATTTAAATCCTCAGACCAATTAAATCTAATTACCGAGTGAATGGTAATACTTTTCCTCAACAATGTGAAGGCTAAATTAAAATTCGTTTTCAAATTAGAAGGAGACACCTACTAACTGTCAATCATTCCAATATTTATTTGAAGCTCAGCTTTAGAAAAATACAGAGATTAAAAAAAAAAGTATTATCTGTGAGTCAATCTTTTGTAGTATTCTGAGCACTACATTTGGAGCCTTCAAAAATCCTTCTTTTTAAACCAGCACTGCAGAAAACTTAAAGCAGGCCTTCCAGAGTTTGAGAACAAGAACTTGCAAAGGCTCCAAGAACCCAGGAACTGACAGCAGATCCCAGCTAAAAGCTCAAAAAATGACTGATCTGTTGCTGAGCACCCAATTCCAAGTCTCACTGCCCTCTATAGCTTTATTAAGAACATATAAAGTTGTTCTTCCTCGATACAAGCTTTCGAGAAAGCTACAAAAGACAAAGAGATAGGTAAATTCCAAACTACAGAGCTTAGAGGGGGAGAAAACTCTTACAAAATCAATTAGCAAAATGCCCTCTTATGGCGTCTAGAAAGACTGAGTAGTTACGTTCAGAGAGCAAGGTATGAAGACCATTCTGAGTTTTATGCACTGTGTTACAGGAACATGTCTACTGAGTTAAAATAGTGCTCACCGATGGATCAAAATGAAGTGAAGGGGATTACATCTTTTGGAAACAAAAACTCAAGAAAAGGTCAATGTTGAATTCAGCTGCTGATGTTTGGTGTTATGCCGACTACATTTTAAATAAAGCCATACTTTATATAAGGAACCATACGATACACATTGTGGAACCCACGGTCTCGTTTTGTTACCTACATGCTTAAAACTCCCCACTTGTTATGCTCAGTGTGGCAGTTAATATTGCTTACTTACTTGGCAGGATCCACAATCACCTAGATGACAAGATCTGGGCGTGTCTAGGAGGGATTTTCTACATTGTGTTTCCTGGGGTGTGTAAGCTGCCCTGGATGTGGGTAGCACCATTCCACGGGCTTGCGCTCTAGCTGCACAAACAGAGAGGGAGAGCTGGACACCAGCCTTCCTCTCTGCTCCCCAGCTGCAGCAGCGATGGAACCAGCGGACCGCCTCACCTTTCAGCTGTGGGGATTTTTTTTGTCATGACAGACTCTGTCCCCATGAGCTGTAATCTGAAACTAATCACAACCTTCATTGTAACAAACAGCTCACAAAGTAGTGGAGAATCAGGTGCGTCACTGACTGTATCATGCTATAAAAAATCAAAACTGTCAGTTCCATTGGTGCTTTACTAAGTGAGTGACTTTTATCAATATATCCAGATTCATAACTCAGTGGAATCACTCGCCAGCCATTGGGTTAGTTGGCTTTCCACAGCTGTGGCTGCAGTAGCTAAGAAGTGAACCTATAGAGACGAATCATTCATTTCGGCATGTTTTTTGAGGTTTGCCGCCATCGTGACAGGCACCACATGGTGGAATAAAGCCCACACGTCATGGTGGCCAGGAAATGAAGAGAATACCCATCTGTGTGAGATTTCCCCTTTGTCCCATTTCCTCTAACTGAGCCCCCAGCCTATGGGATGGTGCCACCCACACTCAGGGTTGTTCTCCCTTAGTTAATACTTCCTAGAAACAGCTTCATCAATATGGCCATGAGCTAATATCCTGGGTGTGTCTCAAGCTAATCAAGTTGACAGGCACAATGAACCATTATCATCGTTAACATGAAATAGTATTTTATTCGACACAGGAGATATAGGAAGCCCTCCCATACTGAAGTAGATTTCATAAATAAATTTCATTGGTAAATTCCTATATTCAGGCAAATCACCTTATAACTGCTCACCTGCCACCAAGGATTATAAAACAAGAGGGTACAAAGTCGACATAGACAGTTAAATTTTTCCTGTTTTCAGAAAAAAAAAAAAAAGCTTTGATTAACTGAACAAAAAATGTACTATTTTTAGAGACTTTGGTACATTTTTTATTTTGGTTTGTACTAACATTTTCTTCTTACCCCTCCTACTGCTCTCCACTCTCCATAAATGAGATTGTAAGGTGCACCTGGGTGCAGATATTTACCGATACACACACCGGGAAACCGTTCATATTTGGCGCTGTATGGATTGGCAGGCACGCCCACGCAGTTAGGCGAGTGCCTGTGGAATTTCTCTAAACCCTCTGCGAGCGCCCCCTCCCTCTCTGGCAAGCTTAGACAGAATGCATTTCCAAGCATATGTGAAATTGCTTACTTGTCTTCATAAAGAGAGAGATTTGAAGCATTGATTTTACATCCAGGTCAATACTTGTATTTTCTTGCAAGTAAATTTCCAAAGCAATCACGGCAAGAGAGAAAAGAGTGATGTTAAGTCAGCTTTCCTGCTATGGAACTCGACACAGTCCATCAGTGTTTTCAAGCAATGCCCTCAAAGCCAGAAACATCAGCTAGTGTGCCGACTGCCAATCAAGCAACGAATACCGAGGTGAAAGGCTCTCGCCCGCTCGCCTTCCCTTATCTGCTCTTTGGAGCTAGGTCTTCTTCTTGTAATTCTAGATTTTACTTAAATCACAGTTTTCTTTTTCGTTTAACAAATTGGCGTTTGTGTCTATGAGTATGTGCGTGTGAGGGTGTGGTGCATATGTACAGGCACGCAGATATGGAAGTCTATGTAAATGTGCATGTCCGTGAGAGAACGCAGAAGCCAGAGGAGGGTATTGGGTGTTCTGCTCTGCCGTTGTCTGCCTTATTCTCGAGTCAAGGTCTCCCAGTGAATCTGGAGCTAGGTTGGCAGCCAGTAAGAACCCAGCAATTCTCCCGTCTTTATTTCCTGTAGCGTAGAAGTCATGGGTACAGGCAGCCATGTGCAGCTTGCTGCACAGAAGTTGAGAATTTGAGCTCCTGACTCACACTCTTGACAAACACTCTTACCTGCTGAGACAACCCCGATGCCCAAAATTAGTTTCTAACTTGGCAGCCTCCACCCTTCAGAAAGTAGACAAAGGTAGGGTTGGGAACTAGCATTCTGAGCCAAGTATCCAAGCATATTGAGATTACTATATGTGAAAGCTAATTTATAAATTTATTTACTGAATATCAGTAGTGTATCTATCACCTCATTTATGTCGGGAAAGAGGTCTGTCTTTCTTATTGAGAACACGAATCAAGTACTCATTGCTGTGTCTGCCATGTAGCGTATAGCTAGCCAAAAATTCTGAAGTGAGTGGAAGGTTGAAGCGTCTAAAGCAATGGCACTCTATTTGCGAAAACATCGCACAGCTGTTAGTAAGCTGTTATCAAAGTAAGTGCTCAAATATTAACCGAAAAAGCCAAGTAGAATGACAAAATGTGTGTATCATTGATGACTCTTTTCTTGAATATATGTAAAAATCATGGCTGTACGAAGTTGCAAGCTGATTGGTTTTCACCTTTTTCTTAAGTTACATTCTAAGTTACGCAATACAATTTTATTTTATTTCATTTGATTTTCAAGACAGGGTTTCTCTGTTGTAACTCTGGTTGTCCTGGATCTCACATTTACTCTGTAGACCAGGCTGGCCTTGAACTCCTAGAGATCAACCTGCCTCTGCCTCCCAAGTGCTGGGATTAAAGGCGTGCACCACCACCGCCTGTCTCAAAATTTTTATTAACATAGTTTTGCTGTATAATCTCAGAGGTATAATGAAGTATGGAAGGCCTACATCCCCCGGATAAAGCATGCCCCACTCCGCACACTGAATGACAATGGGGTCTAAACACAGCAGGTTTCCACCTGGAGGGTGTTTGTGGCTCTGTGTAAAAGCTGCTCTGGACACTGTGATTATGTAGAACTCACAGTCTTGCATCAAAAGCATCATGGGAACCATGGACATTAGCAGGACAGAGGTAAAAGTCCTAGTCTTCAGCAAATACAGAGTCTAATTAGGAAAATGAGACCTCCCAGGCACAACACCAGCAAAACACCAGGAAGCAGCATGTAATGAGATACTCAGGGGTGACTCTGCGTTCATAAGAGGGAAACATCAAGGAGGCAGCCAACCAGATCGATGGGATTTGAGCTTGACAGTCAAGACTTGGACATAGAGAAGAAGGGAAAGAGTATCTCTGAGAAGTAAAAGACAAATATCTCCAGTAGAATCACAAGAACAAAGGGTGAAGACAGGTGGAATCATCAAAGATTTTGTCCCTGATACAGAGTTGAAGGGACCATCTTCCATCAGAGACAAATAGTATCTTGGGAAAGACAATCCTGTGTTATGTAGCCATGTCCCAGGCGTGAATAACCAATTTTTTAGTACCTTTTCCTGTTAGCATCAAACGGCAGAACCGCAAACCTTCATCGCAAAAATTATTATTCATGGACTGGAGAGATTGCTCAATGGTTAGGAGCACTGTCTGCTTTTCTAACAGATATGAGTTCAATCCTCAAAATCCAATGGCATTAACAACCATCTGTTACTCCAGTTTCAGGGCATCCGAGGCCCTCTTCTGACTTTGATGAGTACCAGGTACATGGATTGTATACAGACATAAATGTAGACAAAAAACCCACACACATATAAAATAAAATAATGATTATAATTATGTACCGAACCCCTTCACAATAGAGAGCTTGAGTAATAACTTCTCTAGCGTATTCTACTTTTCAGTGAATCCACACAACTTATTTCCGAGAGACTCCACAGGGAAATGCCCCGGCAATGGACATCGCCAAAGTCTGTGATCTGGTGCAAAGACTGCTGTGCTTCTGCTACTTTTTGCTTAATTCTATCCAATTTCTACATAAATGGGGAACCTTAGTCTGGGAGAGCAGACTCCATAGTCAAACACAAAGGATTCAAATTTAGACTTCCAACTTTTCTGCATGTAAAATTTTAGGCATGTTATAGCAGTGCGCTACATTTCACCCTCTGTTTAGGGAAGGAGTAAGGAAAGGCAGAAAAAAAATCTTCACCACTTCTACAAGCAACCTTGATACAGAATGAGAGAAAGGTAGAACTCTTCACAGCCTCTTTTAGGCTGTCCTAAGCTTGGACTAGCTGACAGTGAGTCAGACAGACTAGCGTCTCAGCTCACGGTCTGTGAACTCAATCTCTACAACCTTTGTTCTTTTAGGAATTATCACACTAAGGACAGCAAACAAACCAACGAACCAGAAACCAACACCTATACTGACCCTTGGGGCTTCGGACTTTTTACACCCTAAGCCAAAAGTTCCCATAAACCCATGTGGTACACAATCCCCCAAAACAAGCTACAGGTGCCAGAATGAATGCACCTAACCAAACTATAGCCACCTGCCTCAAGTATTCCAAATCTAACAAATAAACAGCTATACCACAGCTAGGGTGGGAACACAAGCTTGATACAAGTGCCATTTTGCATTTTGCATATTTTATCCAAAATAACAAAAACTTCTTCCTAGTGTTCCTCTACAGCAGGCGATTCTGCCTTCCAAGTCTTGTTTGTTCTTATTTGTGGGATAGGAATATTTGTGGATGAAACGTGTGGTGGATTGTATTCTGCACACCCCAATAAAATCTCCTGAGATCCTATCTCTTGGGGGCCTGAGATATGTCCTTTTAAGAAATGGGAATATTGGGGCTGGAGAGCTTAACAATGGTTAAGAGCACTTATGTTCTTGTAGAAGACCAGGGTTCAATTTCCCGGCCTCTACATAGCAATCCATACCTATTTGTAATTCCTGTTCCAAGAGATCTAATATCCTCTCTGGCCTTCTCTGGCATTACACATATATGATACATATCCATACATGCAAACAAACACATACATAAAAATTAAATCGATCTTTAAATTAGTTAGAGAGAGAGATGTAGTCTTTGTAGACAGTAGAGGTGAGGATGCCCTAACCCATCTAATTGTCATCATGTAAGAGGGCATTCAGATACAAACATGCACATCAGGGACACATCATGATAACAAAGGCACAGACTACAGTTATGTTGTAACAAGCCAAGGCAAGTCAGAGTGTTCTGGGAAAATCTCAGAAGCAAGGGAGAACTCCTGTGGAAGGCCCAGGTCCAGGCTCTCATAGCTTGATTTTGGAGTTCTAACCCTCATAACAACTGAACGCTAAATTTCCATTGTTTTCAGTCTCACAGTTAGGGGCACACTGTCACAGTGGTCCTAAAGAACTAGTACACCCCAAATGAACACACTGCTATAAATTTAGTGAGAGCGGTAGTCTGATTGATTACCTCGTGCCTATCCACATAAGTCTGTATGTTTCCTTAAGATACCACTGTCGAAGGAAGATGGTAATGAGGACCAGACTCCTCTGTCCTGGCTTTGCAATTTTATCCGAATCTATAATTATTTCAAAATTAAAAATAAATAGGACTCTGAAGAAAATCAATGAGACAATTCATGTAAAATGCTTTGTTTAATCAAAGTGTTCAAGCAATATTTCTGGGATTATTTTTTAAATCAATAGGTTTATAGCCATGCTAGATAATCCTGATTGACTTAAAAAGCTGAAGTTGTATAATTATATGCAACATTGACTATAGATCAACTATGAATTACCTCATCCTTTTGACCTTCAGGTGTGAAGCAGTGGACTTCCTACATGCAGTGTGGCGGGTTTTCTAGGAATCACTGAAGTGCTGATGGTCACCTCCCTGTCTCCCATGGAGTCGTGAAATTGTTCTTCCACCTGATGGAGTGTGTTGCTTGGGCTTTATGGACTTCCTCGGGCTCTGTGTGAATATTTGTATGCATGTGCACTGGCTTTCCAACCTTGTGATTTGTTTCCCTATCTCCATAGTAACAAGTTAGCCACAATAAAACCAACACAGCAGCTGAGAGGCCATCTCTGAAAGCTGGAATTCTCACCCACATGAATACTCTTAACACTCACACCCCACCAGCCGAGAATTATCAAAATCAGCTTACAGGCAAATGTACAAAATATTTGGTTTTCCTTTATTCTGTTTATTCTTTGAGAATTTCAAATGCACGTGCACAAAAGAAAAAGAAAAGGAAAACAAACAAATGTGATTAGATCCACCCCTGTAATTCCCTCTTCAACTCAACCCTCCACAAGTTTTCATGTCTCCCTGCCACCTTTATGTCATCTTTTAAAAAATAAGCCACGAAGCCCAGTCTGTGCCATTCATGTGTGCATGGATGTGGACAACGGGCCACCTACCAGTGGCTGTAGTCCTAAAGACGAGGAGGGGTTTCTAATTCCAACCATGGCAGAATAAGTGTCATTCCACTTATCTCCCCACAGCACACGTGTGTGCAGCAGTCAATCTAATTCCTTTAATACAATGAAAAGTGGAGAATCGTGGAACCATAATAATTGATGGGAGACCCGATGAGATTGGAGTTTCTTCAGAAATTTACAAAGTGATGGGCGAAACAAGAGTCCCAAGATGTCACGTAAGAATTTAGAACCCCAACCCCTCCAAGAGCAGCCATGAACGTCCGCTGCTGTCACACGGTGCATCGTTTGGCACTCTTTATGCATTTAGGCTCTGGCCTCCATGCAATGCCTGATGGAGATACGCCTTGGTACAGGGCCGTAAACCAACTAAACGCACATTAACTATAATTTTGATGTCATGAACGTTGCTATTGTCAACAATCTGGTCGACTCCCAGGGAGAGAAATTAGTTAATGAAACTTGCTAGATCAAAATCATTTTCGAAATAATGGCCGTGTTTATCATTTGATAATGATTTTTGCCAAAGCCGGACACAAATTACCTACGCAGTCGATAATTAGTAAATATTTGCTACGCAATTAATGAAAAAGAAGTGAGTAGGTGCTTAGTAAATGTTTGACAAGTTACTTAGTCAACTAAGACGCGTTACTTGTCTTTCTTCTTATTGCTGCAGTCAAATAGATGGCAAGGAAGAACCTCAGGAGGGTGGGTTTGTTCCCAGCTTGAGGGAATGTGGTTCATAACGTTCTGGTGATGGGAGATGCTCCCGGCTGTGGCAGCAGGACCTCCAGGCAACTGGCTACATCATGTCAGCAGTCGGGAAGCAGAAGGAGATGGAACCCAGACAACAACGGTTGGGCTAGGAGCCTCAGATTCTCTATCCAAGGAGCCAGTTCCTCTGTGGAGCTGGGATATACCTTCCCAAGAGCCCACAACTTCCAGAAAGAGCATCACCAGCTGGGGACCAAGAGTTAAAACACAAAGGCTAGTGGGGAAGTTTCCATTCAAACCTTACTGGCTATGAGGCCCGAATGTCCCAGGCACTTTCATACTCATGCTCGGTCATGCGCGGTATTTTAAGGGCCGGTAGAATTAAGCCACAATTGTTTATATCAGGTGTAAATATTTTATAAATAAGAAGCCGTGGGGTGAAATGGATGCCCTCACTTGTCACATCCAGATTTGTATCTGTCTGCAGGAGACAGTATCTTCTTGATGAAATGCATCTACATATACAGAACCATGACTGGGCTGTGGATAAAACCCCATACATATTTCACTTTATCCAGACGCCAAGGCCCAGAGATGAAAAATGAGAGTGGGGCTGTCAGATTCAGAGCTTAGGCAGACATTTTGATACAGAGTCTGTCTGTAGTAAGAATTAATGGCGCCAGAAGCAGGGGGACCCAGCAATGGTTCCGGAGAATCTTCTGAAACAAAGGCCGCTTTCCCACAGAGGAAATGATTTAAGAGTTGGAGAAAGAGAACCGCACGTTGCTCAACAAAGTAGGAAGCCACCAAAGTTTGCAAAATGGTCCAGACGATGGTCAGCATCTGTAGACATGCTTCGTAGACAAAGACAGTCAAGTGTCATAATAGCATGTAATGTTAAAAAAAACTTACTTGAGAACCAGTCACTCCGATTCTGGCTATTATGTCTCAAGTGTTTCTTCAAGTCCAATACTCCTTCTCTGGGTAATGACTGAGTGAACCTTTTCCAGAGGCTGTAATGAGATTTGACCTCTGTGGCTGTCACCATATGTGATGCTATGGTTAATTAGAGAGTAGGTACTAAGCATGCACTGGTTGATTCTACCTTTCTTTTAATTGTTTTATCACTACGTATTCGATAACACGTTATCAGTGAGATTCCTTGCCAAAGAATGGGATTTCTAATTCCAGCCATGGCAGAAGATGTATCATTCCACTTATCTCCCCACAGCACACGTGTGTGAAGCAGTCAATCTAATTCCTCTAATAAAATGAAAAATGAAAAATCGTGGAACCATGATAATTGATGAGAAAGAGACTCAATAGGATTGGAGGGTTTTTTTTCAGAGATTTACAAAATATTGGGAGAAACAAGTTTCCGGTAAGGGTGAGAAGAAGGTAGGCGTGTCTCTTCTCATTAATCCTGTTCAATATTAAATTAATGGAATGAGCAAAGGAGACACAATACCAATATAGATATATAAAAATGATTTTAAAAATATAGCTATGATGAATGTGGTTGTAAACACTTTAATTCTAGGACTCCGGAGTCAGAAGTAGGGGGGGAGGGGTTGCTGTGTAAATTAAAAACCAACCTTATATACATAGTGAGTTCCAGGCCAATAAGGGACTCATAAGATGATGCTATCTCAAAAATAACAATATTCAAACCGAAGAAATATAGCTATACCATTTTAAAGCAAAGAAGTATATTTATATTTTGTGTAGCTTTTTCTAAGACAGTTAAATCTATTGAATTTAACAAATTCAGCAATATTTCAAGAATTAATGTTAGTTTAAGAAAGAGTGTTCATGAATACTTGTGACTTTTGTTTCTTTTCTAATTTAGTTTAGCTTAAATATTGACACGAGGTCTCACTCTGTATCTCAGGATGGCCAGGAACTCACTATTAATTTAAGATAGCCTTAAACTCATTGATTAACCTTTTGCCTCAGTTACCTGGGTGCTGGGGTTATAGACATGGGTAATCACACATCATCATATATATATGTGTGTATATATATATGTGTGTGTGTGTGTGTGTGTGTGTGTGTATTTATATGTATATCATATATATATATGCATATATATATATGATAGTAGCTTCAATATAAATTAATAATCAGGGAAATTTTATGAAAGTATGCAAGGCCCATCTATTAATTATAGCAAAATACCCAAAATAATTAAGTTACTCAGAAAAACATTTTTCACATTTGACCCATTACTTTAGACCCTCAGCAATGGAATTGTATCACGGCTGGAGCCTGTGATGGAGCAAAGCCATGATATAATGGCCAAGTAGAGAATGAAAGAGAGGAAGATTGTCAGATTCCACAATCCCTTTCACATCACCTGTGGCCTAAGGACCTCTAAGAAGAACACTCCATCTCAATAGTGTCACTCCGACACCTCGTCTTTACATCTGTGTCTTTGGAGGACATTGAAAACCCTAATTATAGCCAAACTCTGTATAGACAATTACAAATTACTAAAGAAAGAGAAGGCCTGAATAAATGAAGGTATACATTACATTTATAATTTATAGGCACAGCATTAAGGTGTCAGTTGTGTTATAAAAAGATTTTTTCTTAATCTAGAGACTTAATGCAATCCTCATTCCAATCACAGTGAGACTTTTGCTGTTGATTTAAAGTGGGGAATCTACAATAATTTATACAGAAAGATCTCTAAGTCATGACTTTAACTGAAGCCTAGCATATTGGGGTCATCAATACAATCCAGGCTTCACCTTCATAGCATTACACAATGGCATCTCTGGGCCTCCATGTGGGGATCCATGCTGCCCTCAGCAGCTTACCTTAATAGTGGAGGAAGTTTCCATACCCCGTTTCTTGTATCCTTAATTCTAAAACCAGAACCAAATGGCCAAAACTGCCAAGTTCTTCTTCTTGCTGGGGATGGAATATGGCCCCTCATTCCATTATATGTATCAGCTCTCTGCTTTTGATGTTTTCCTTTACTGCTGAAGCCTTTCTTTAATTCCTTCTCAAGAGTCAAGAGCTTAGCTGGGTGGGGTATTGCTGAGGCCACCAATCAATTTGCTCCATTTAGCATCAGGTCTTTCTCTAAACTTTTGACTCCTTGAGCACAGGACTTGGCTCCACTACACTTCCTGGTGCTCCTTTTCTCCTCACACTGTACATTTTACATTTTTCCTAAACCAGCTTTCTCCTTTTCATTATAGATCTGCATAAGACTGGCCACTAAAAACCACAAGACACAGTCAATAGTAGGCTGTCTTGAAATCTCTACCAATACCATTAATCCAAAACTCTGCAGGTTAGCATCAAGCAGATTTTTTTTTGTACAATGACAAAAAGCAGCCACATTCTTTGTGAAAATATCACAAGATTATTCCATAGGCCATTTACTAATATTATTTCTCCTGAAACCTCATAAGTCATAAGCCAAGCTATTATAACCTCCATTGCTCTCAGTACTACTGTCTTCTGTGTCCCTCTAGTATAGCCCGTTAAGCTCTGCTTAAAATTTTCAACTGCTTTCCGAATCCAAAGTCCCCAAATCCACATTCCACCAACAAGCAGCATGGTCAGGCTGTCACAGCAACACCCCACTCCTTGTACTAACTTCTGTCCTAGTCTCTGTTCTATTGCTGTAAAGAGACACTGCGACCAAGGCAACATTTATAAGGGAAAGAATTTAATTGGTGCTTTGCTTAGAGTTTTAGCGATTGAGTCCTTTTCATCATGGAGGGGAACATGGAGGCACATATGGAGCCAGAACAATAGCTGAGAGCTACATCCTGATCTGTGGGCCAAGAAAGGGGAAAAAAAAAGAGACTGGGCCTAGCATGAGCTTTTGACACCTCAAAGCCCACCCCCAGCAACACACTTCCTCCAACAAAGCTGCACCTCTAATCTTTCCAGAGAGTTCCACTCCCTGCTGACTAGAGACTCAAATACATGAGTCTACAGGGGCCACACTCATCCAGGCCACCCCAGATGCCAAAATATTCAGGTGAAGAGAAGAAAGTCCATTCACAAAAAAACAGCAGCGCCTTTGGATCTCTGCTTTTAAAATGGTGAACTTCTTTGCTCTCGTTTCAAAAAAAAAATTAAGTCAAGATAAAATGCAATCCACATAGCATCAGAGATGATAAAGCTTTACAAACAGTGGAAGGTAAAACCTCCTGAAATCTATCCTGAGAAAGATATCTGAGGTTGCGGGAACAGTGAGCATACAAGGAAGTTATTCATAAGGTTGACATGTGTTTATTAGATGTTATTAATAAAATCCTTTGGCAGACCTAGGAAAATATATGCAGAATACACAGATGATTCTGATGACAGTGATGAAGGCATAAGCAATAATAAATGCAGTCAACAGATATTTCACAAAAGGAGACACGCAAAATAGCCAATATGCACATGATGAAAGCATCGCATTGCTCACCGGAGATATGCAAATCGAAGCTGCAAGGCTATATCATAGCATAGCGCTGGGGTATAAATACGCAGGCGCACACAGACATCCATGCATGCATCTACAGAAACACCAGAAGCACTGGCAATGACAGCAGCAAGCGAATATCACAGGCAGTAATGGGTGGGATGTAAAGTCCCAGGACAAACCCTTCAAAAAGAGCCTGACTATTTCTTTTATTTTTCTTTTTATTTGGGGGATGTTTCAGAACTCTAAAAAAAAAAAATCAATCTGGAACTGACCTTGAAGCCTTACCCCCAAGGACTACCTCTAGTTGTACAAGGAGCTGTCCAAGCTGTCAGGGGAGACTAGCAATCAATAGTCCTATCCAGTTGTAAAGCCTAAGAATGACCACAATAACGAGACAGGCAAAATATCCCCAAGGGCACATTAGTGGCACTTATATCTCTGGAGTAACCAACATCCACATAATTGGACTTAAGGCCACTCAGGAGGAAGGAAACCGTGCCTGATGCTGTAACCTAGCCAACTATCCTTGGCTGCTAAGGTTGTAGACCTCAGGAAGGTGCTCTTCCTCGGTGACAATGAAGCCTCGTATTTTTCATCCTTTATCGCATGAGCACAGAGCTCTGTGCTTGGCTCCTTGTACGTGTGTCATCAGCATGAGACGGTGAAGTGCCATGTGGGTGACATCCTTGCCTGGTATTCATCTGCATATCTGTACTAAGTAACGGTTAATGCACATTGGCCGGGTGCTTTAAATCAGTAGGCTTAGATATTTTGTCAGCTGTATGAATGTTCACACCCAATGTCTACCCTACCAGGCCCAATATCTACTGAGATAAATGCAGAACAAAATAAGCAAATCTTGAAGTTTGAAGGTGATAGCTTGGGGTGTAGGTGACAGACTCCCCTCGCTTCCCTACGAAGTTTTTATTATTTTGCTCTAGATTCCTGAGTTTGGCAGTGAACAACTAGACAGCCCCTTAATATTGATTTACTTCTGATCACATTGTCACTTGTAAGTCCTTATGAGTACTCCCTTCCTTCCTGAGTTTGAGGAAATAATTATATATTATATATACTTATTATATACACTATCACTGCATTGAACTCAAAGGTTTTCATGAGGAGTTTATAGTAGATTTTCTTACATTAAAAGGGAAAAATGATGCCGTTTCTCTTTAATTCATTTCTATTTCCAAAGAAAATTTTCACATCTGTATGTAGAACAGTCATAATCATTTATTTATGTTTCTAGCACATCAAAGTCATTTTGATGTGCACTTGAGTTCATCACGAACAGTCAACGGTGTTACAAACACGGTGCCAAATTATGTTTGAAAATGCAGGGAGAATTCTTCTCCGATGGTCCCAAAGGCAATGAATTAAACTCTTAAATTTTACATATAAAGATTACGATATTATAATTTTCTGAACTAATTTTCAAAGTACTCAGTTGCTACTAAAACTTTTTTTCCCCTGAAACGAAAGAGAATAGCAAAAACAGAGCTAGTTACGGACTTATCCTATAGGTTTCGAATTGATCGGGAATAGAACGCCATTTTAAATGCAAAACGGATTTCCTCGCAGTGTCCACATGCTTAAGAGAATATACAGCAGCATTTCTCATCACAACCCTTTGGGTTTTATATCTATTGAACAGATAAATTTAAAAAAAAAATAGCCCAAGACAACAAACAGATTTTCAATTTTTCTACTGTCCTTGAGGCCCCTTTAATTCCTTTCCTACTAAGAACAGCCCCCAAATAAATGAAGATCCCCTAATAGAAACCATTGTGTTCAATTATCTTTATTCAGTATCTGCCCCTGTCTATGATGTCAGAAATTGAGTCTCACAAAATTCTTTTATGTCCTTGGAAATTCACACTGATGACTGAAAACGTATTTATTCATCGGTCCATCTAACCCCCAACTCATCCATCCATGCACTGAAATATCCTCCCTCTATCCCTCCCTCCCTCCCTTACTTCCCTCCCTTCCTTTGTCCCCTTCCTCCCTCCCTCCTTGCTTCCCTCCCTTCCCTCCTCCCTTCTGTTTCTTGCACAACATGCCACTGTGCTGTTTCTATGACCCTTGATTTCCCCGTAATGAGTCACGGTTCACACCTGGAGAGCACAGGTAGGGTGATACTTCTCTCCATCTGTTGTTTTTCATGTTAAATTTAGATATCTCTGGCAGCGCCCAGGTTTGAGAATGATAGGTGAGGGTGCGTTAGATACGTGCTAACGGAAAGGCATTCTGTAATTCCTGTGTGCAATGAGTAATTTTCAACCCACTGCAATCGTTCTTGGTTGCCATAAGCCTTAACTACAAAACCCTCAGCTGGAATTGCTCACGAAATAACCTTTTCAAGTGATTTCTATTTTCTTCCCCAGTATCATGTAAAGCATGCTGCCCGCTGAGGTAGAACCTTAATGTGCATTTATCTAACTAAGGTCAAGTTGTCCAGGAAACACATTCGCTTGCCTTCACTTCTGGGGACAGTATCATCCGTTTATTCTGGTCTGAATATTTTATTTTTTTTCTCCAAGAATAGAGGATGGGGAGAAAGTGAACACAGTTTTACGGAAAATTATCAACACACCACCAGCTGGGATCAGAAGGCATTTCGGTCACGTTGAGTCAAAGCCAACTCCGTTTGTAGCAGAATCACAGCCATTCTACTACCAGATAGAGAAAAAGCAACTGAGAATGTAGGACGGAAGGAATGCCATGGTCACTCCAGAGCTCTGGGGGCGCCTGCTCTCTAGCCCAGGTAGGCATCAGCTTTGGCCATCAGACAGGAGCAGCTGGCCCTCTGCCTCAGGATAAGGCAGAGGTAGTGTGTCCCAACACTCCGAGACTTTCCCAACAGTACTTGCAAATAAAGTTCTTTCCCCTCTTAAGTTAAAAAGCCACATCCACACACTAAGAATATCCTCATTGTCGGTGTGAAGGGAGAGGTTTCACATTTTGCAAAATGACGCAACTCGGGCAGGCGTTGCTTGGCGCCTGATACCTGCAGGCTTCGGCACCTCTCCAAGTTCAAAACCAGCTGCCACGTCCCATTTTTAAACTCACACAGACACCTTCCACTAATGAGGGTCATACTTATTCTTTTGATTTTTCACAAGGTATAATATGTGTGGAAAGCCAGAGATTAAAGTAGACTGAGAACACCGTGTGAATGTCAGGGGCGGCCTGCCGCGTGCAGACACAAGCTGGAAATTAAACCCTTCGCCATTTTACTTCTGGAGTTAGAAATAGAGGAGGGGGAAGCATGACCCTGACTTTGGTGCATCTGTCATTTAAAAAGTCACTTCAACAATTTATGATCCCCATCCCTTGCTGACTGTGCTACCTTAAACTTGATGCCCACTTGGGCCCCAGACTCCTAATTTTTAAAATTACTTTATAAGAACACCTATCTCTTGTCCTTGTACTAAAATTAAAGACAAAAACTGGGGCTGAGGAGATGGTTTTATTTGTAAAGTCCTTGACCCTCAAGCTTAAGGACCCCGAACCTACTTTAAAAGCTGGACGCCACAGCATATACAGTAACAGTAATTCTGGGGAAGCAGACACAGAGGGGTGCCTTGGGCTCCTTGGCCAGCTAGTCTGGTCAAATCATGAGCTCCATATTCGGTTAAAGGCATTGTCTCCCAAAAGTAAGGTGGAGAGGCTGGTGATGGCTCAGTGGTTAAGAGCATGTAAGATATGGGCTTGGTTCCCAGAATCCACAAGGTGGCTCGCAGACATCCAAACTCTAGTTAGAGGGGACCTAATGCTCCCCCATGGCTTCTGCGGGCACCGAACACATGTTATACACTTCCATATATGAAGTTTTACACATTTACACTCTTACACATAAAATTAAAAATAAACAAATCTTTTCTAAAGAAGGCCTTGTTTTCTTGGTGTTCTCTGTCCCCTCTGCTGGCTCTTACAGTCTCCACTTCCCTGAACTTCCCTGACCTGTAAGTAGAGGGAATTGATGGAGACATTCCATCTAAGACCCAGCGTTTCCAAGATGCCTCTCCCCCCGCCCCCTCTCTCTCTCTCCTTGCACGCTGGCCGGCTGTGAGTCTCTGTATTATTCCTATCTGCTGCAGGAGGAAGCTTCTCTGGTGATGGTTGAACAAGACACTGGCCTATGAGGACTGCAGAATGTTGTTAGGGTTTATTTTGTTGTGCTTTGTTTTCCCTTACATCCCTAGCCTATCTCGTTTCAGGTTCTTGGCCACCAGAGCAGTGTCTGGCAATGGCTCCATCTCCTTGCACGGGCCCCTTAAATCCAATCTGATATAGTCTGGTTATTCGCACAAGCTTTGTGCCCTATCGTACCAGTGCATCTTGCAGTCAGGGCATCATTGTAGACTGAAGGGTTTGCGGCTGGGTCGATGTTTATCTTTCTCCTTTGGTAGTGTGCAGGGTACCCGTCAGGTGGTACATCTGTGGACATCAGGACTGTGGAAGCATGCACAGGGTCTGTACAGTTCTGTACCTGGTGAAGTACCAGTGCTGAGAGCAGAAGGGGGTACAAGCCCTCATCTCTAACCAGACACTCTGTCCAACTGATACCACTCACAAATGAAAAATTCACTTTTTTTTCAACAGAATCTCACTGGGGAACGCAAACCACTTTTAAGACCAGGCCTTGTGCCCAGCAGTAGATGGACCAACACAAAATGAACGGAAAGGTATTTTTGGAGGTTGTTTTGTTGTCTCATAAATCATAATCTTGAATTTTTCTTTACTCTGTAAGTCTTTTGCTTATGGTTTCCAGTTTTGAGCTTTTATGGGATTTCTGTGTTCACCAATGTGTGTCTCTGTGTCTACACGTGTGTGCTTCTTGTGCTTTTTCTTTGGCTCCTTGTTTCTCTGTTGCTTTGTTTTATCCTACTTTGGTTAGTTGGTTTGTTTTTATTTTAACTTATTTTATTAGTTTGAAATTTTTTTTAGATGTCTCTTTGTTTCATAATGAGTGAGAGCAAGAAAGGATGTGGATTTGGGTGGGTGGGGAGATGGGGAGGAGCTGGGAGGAGCTGGAGGAGGCAGCTATAATCTGAAAATATTTTATGAAAAAAAAACATTTTCATTTAAAAAATAAATCTTTAAGACTACTTTTCTAAATTGAAATAGAATTAGAGGAAGACCCTCAATGCTGCCCGCTATAGGCGTGCACATATACAACATGCACACCCATGCACATGTGTGCACATCCACAAGTACTCGTATGCACAAAAAGATTAAATGAGAAAATGAATAAAAGTCCCAAGAAGTTTCTAACTGCAGCGAGCAGCACCTTAGCTCTTGTTCTGATTATTTGTTAAACATGTTCACACGTCGTTCTCTGGAACCTCTGCCAGGAGAGCAGAGAAAGGAGGGTGAACTTTCAAATGCAAGTAGCCTAAGGCCATCGGACTGATGAACACGAGTCATTCGGCATCACAGTTAAAAGCTCAAGCTCTCTGTAACCAATCGATTTAGGGAAAAATCCTACATCCCACATTGCCTTGACACCTGATTATCTACAAGTTTTCAATCTCTTCCAAGGCCTCTTACAAGGACTGTGTATGCAAATATTTGCAAAGTGTTTGACCTGTGCTTGGCACACGGGAAGGGTTGTCTGAGCCCTGCCTGTCACTCATGGAGAATGCAGGCCTCATCTTATTTTTTTCCACTCCATTTTGTTTACCAAACCACACAACCCTATGTAAGTGGATCCATGAAAAGTAAAGATTCAGGGGCCGAGAGATGAGAGATGGCTCCATCAGTAAAATGCTTGCCTAGCAAGCATAAGGACCCGAGTTCAGTCCCCAGAACCCAACTAGTAAAGCTAAGCATGGTGCTGCTGGCTGTTAATCTCAGTGGTGAGAAGGGGGAGACAGGCAGGTCCCTGGGACTCAATGCTCAGTCAGCTAAGCCTACTTGAGGAATTCAAGGCCAGTAAGAGACCCTGTCTCAAAACAATAAAAAGATGGGCTCTATCTGAAGAATGACAGCTGAGGTCATCATCCATCTTCCACATGCATACACATGCATACACACACACATACACACACACACACACACACACACACACACACACAAGCTGACACAACTGAGAAGTCCAAGAGATGGATCAGAAATGGAGGTCATGCAGGTGGTGGCGGCACACGACTTTAATCCCAGCACTCGGGAGGCAGAGGCAGGCAGATCTCTGTGAGTTCAAGGCCAGCCTGGTCTACAGAGCGAGTTCCAGGACAGCCAGAGTTACAAAAGAGAGACCCTGTCTCAAAAAGCAAAACAAAAGAAAGAAAAGATCATTTGGAGATTTCTCTCCCAGATCTTCCCACAAATCCCAAGTGCCTACAGGACATCTTACGGTAGAAGAATTCCATGACGATTTAACATTTTGCATGTCTCCTGAGATGGTCTATAAAGAGCATGCATATTCCAAATCCTGGGTACCATACGTATCTAGACTTTTTTTATGCTTTATAACATTATTTTTTTTCTTTTATTTAGCTGTGCCCTGGGTATTTACTCTTCCTTGTAGAAGTACCAGACAAAATAAAAAAAATAAAAAATATATTGTGGTGTTTCCAGGGAAGACTTTAGACATCCTCGCCTCATTTTGAACTGAGAACATTTTTAAGTTCTTGGAAGTTTAAATCTGCATTCTTTGTTGCTTAAGACAACATAATGATAAAGTGAGTCCTTTGCTTTCACCTTCAGAGAAGAGTTGCATATTACAAGATGTGATAACTGGAGAAAAACAGCAGATGGTGACCACCCTCTAAACTGTATAAAATGTATAAAACAAATCTTGTGAGTTATCAAAAGATTTGTTTCAAGATAAAGAGGCGTCTTCATAGGAAGCCCACCCCCATTTATCCAGTAATCCAATCATAGAAGGCATAGGTGATTAGGAGTTAGTGGTACAGAGCAGAGTTTAAAATGTGGGGTGGGGGCAGGCAGGTTGTCTTGGGAATGTTGCCAGTGTAGACTTAATTAGTTCAGTGAATATTTGCCATGCAGCTCCTAAAGGTGACAATCTGGTGTTGGGCTTTGGAGACAGGGACCTAAATAAGCAGGACGGGTGGCCCCGATGGGACAGCGGTGGGACAGAGAGCAGACATCAGATAAAGAAGCAAATGCACAAACTCCATGAGGGTCACAGGGGAGGCAACTATGATAGCCAAGGAAGACGGAACTCTGGCTACAGTTGGTGGTCGGTCCTTTAACAGGTAGGAGAGGGCCCCCGAGGAAGCGATATGTTGAGTTGAGAGCTGAAATTTTTGAAGAATGAAGGTGAGAGAGTCATGTAGGGTGGCGGGAGAGAATGTTCTAGACTAAAGGAGCAATGCCTGGAGACATGATAGATGAGGAAATGGGAAAATAGAGCAGAGCAGGTGAAAGGTAATTAATTACACAGGATGGGGCGAGGAGAGATGGCCCGGTGAAGTAGTCTTAAATGGTAGGACACTGTTGACACTCACAATATGATCCGGACAGCTAACTATCACACAGCTGGTAAGACCTGCTGCAGAGGACACAGCAATGGTAGAATGAATGATATGAAATGAAAGATACGGATTAGGGGTCAGAGAGATATCTCGGTGGTTGAAAGTGCTCGCCGCTCTTCCAGGGGACCTAAATCCCATCCCTAGCACCCACATTGGCAGCTTGCAACTGCCTGTCACTCTAGCTCCAGGAAATGGGGCACCATCTTCTAGCCTTCACGTCCACTCATGTACACACATATCGTACATACACACACATACACACACACAAATACATGAACAAACAAAAATAAAAATGCAAAATAGCAACAGCAGACCATGTCCCTGGTACCTAGAAATATGCACCTTTTGAAGAAATTGCAAAGTTATATAGATACGGTGAATGAATACTCCATATAACTCTTGATGTACAGGTCTCTTCTCAAGTTTCTAATTCTCCTGTGAATGCCTTTGGAAGAAAAGCGGCGTGCCCGTGTCAAACATGGCCGGTAGTCATTCATTCGTTGGATCTCTAATCTCCAACCAAAAGCAGAGAATTAGTTTTAAAGAATTTTGTTCCATTTTCTGTACATGGATGCTTGCCCGTCATGTATATCCATGCACCACTTGCATGTCTGGTACCCCAGGAAGCATGAAGATGGTGTCAGATCCTCTGGAATTGGAGTTACATACAGTTGTAAACCGTGATGTGGGTGCTGGGAACGAACCCAGTTCCTCTGGAAGAGGAGCCAGTGCTCTTAACTGCTGAGCCATCTCTCCAGCCCCAGAGTATGTTTGTATGTATGTATGTATGTATGTATGTATGTATGTATCTATCATCTATCTACCTACCTACCTACCTACCTACCATCTACCATAGACATGCTTTTTCTCTTCTTCTGGTTGGATCAGACCCCAAGGCTTCTGGTGCAGATTTTCCTATCACTGATCATGTGGACTCTGATTGTCCATTCAGATGGCGCCCGCCCAGTACCTTCCCTGAGCACTACCATACCACTTACTCTCTAAGACTCCAAAATCAGTAACTTTCCATCCATTCCTCCCTTCCCATCCCTCCCTACTTGCACCGCTGATGTGACCTGCCTGAATGGATTGGTGATATTAGATTTTATAATTTGATCATTTCTTTTACATTTATTAGCTTGCATCCTATTGTATGGAAGCGCCCCTCCCCATTTACCCATGCATCTGCTTATATTAATATGTATTTGCCGGCTTTTGACAAATGAATGGTAATCTTTACTGAGGTTCAGATTGTCTCCAACTTTGGCCATCAGGACCACCTTCTAGTGTGAGGTCATCATTCTGTGAGCCTGCATTTCCTTTTCATACAATACAGTGTCTGAACAGGCCTGTTCTTTTCCTGGACTAGATGTGGGAATCATCCATTTCTTTGCTAAGACCCCATTCTATTCAACAGAGAAATGGTCTTTAGCAACCTAGACCCAGACACAGCCGTGCTCATCACTATTGGGTACCAGTGACCCTAGGCTGGAAGCAGAGGGACAGATCACATCAACTCCTCGTCTAGTCTAACACCACCATGTTTATGTCTTGACATTAGTGCCTCCCATTTTGACCAGAGAATAATCACATACGGATTGCAATTTGCCACAGACTAACTAGAGCAAAAGAAAAATAAAAGGAAAGATGGGGCAGTAGCAGTGTCAAGCTTTCGTCTCCTTCCGGCACTAAAGACCGAACCCAGGGCTTGGCACTAACTGTGAGTGCCACCGATGACCAGCAAGCCCTAACTGCCCTTCTCCTCTTAATGAATGGCTCTAGTATGCTCCCATCGAGACAGTATTCAGTGCATTTTCTTTTAACTGCCTTTCTACATCTTTTCATTTAAAATACCTACTCAACAAATTAAGTTCCTTCTGGGGATCTTTGGAGATCACTGGTATTCCATCCTAAACTAGCTAATGTCTAGAAAATTCCACACTAGGCACGAGCACTGCAGGAGTGGCCGTCAAAATGAATAGGTCAGGTTCTCAAACAAATCCAAATGTCTGAGCCTATTGTGAAAGCCAAGTCAGTGACTGTATCTTCTCAGACGCTGCGGTGTGTGTCATCAGAAAAGGAGAGACACCATCATAACTGTGAAGGAGAACCCAGGATCCACTGAGCCTGAGAGCACTGCTCTCGCCACCACCAAAACCCTGAAGAAGGGATTGGTAGCCACGGAGCCCATGAGCTCCATTCCCAGTGGGACCCAGCTCCCAATCTACTTTAACTATAGAGAACAAAGTTTACCCAAGGAAAGATAAAACTGCTCAATTTCACAGAATTTTCCTAAGGCCATAAGCAAAATGCATCTAATAAAAAAATTGTCATGACAGAAATGCCAATTTCCTTAGAAATCTATGTTATTATAGTTTCTGATTCCAGATACAAAGCCCAGGTTCTATGACAGGAGCTGAGAAGCCTGGGTCTGAGACGCTGACAGCGGCTCGGTAGCAGATTTTAAAAGGCTGTTTGCTGGGAAGGCTGAAAAGGGAGACTGGGAGTTCCTGAGTAAGTGCAGCTGCCCCAGGGGCCATGCTCAAGGCTTCTGTGTTTCCTAAGGCGAAATCAATACTATTAATGTGGCCAGTCCAGTTACGATTTCCCGCTTTGTTTTTAATCTTTATTCACATCAGCTCATCACAGACATCAGTCAACAAACGCCGCCATGTTTGTGTTTCCCTTTCTAAGAGGGCATTAGAAAGATAAACAGAATCACATATTCATTCAATGACTTCCATTGTCTACTGCATGGTGGGAACTGTTTTGGCGCCAGGGATTAGAAGTCTGGATAGGTTCACATTATTATGAAGACGTTGGGAGCTTGACCTATAAGCTAGTTATTACATTTTATGATGTATCAGATGGGGGATAATAAGAGGGTGTTCTCAATTGGGCAGTCATAGAAATGATCCTAAGTCTGTGGTTCTGCATGGGAATAACCTCCAAGGATATCAGTCTGAAAGACAATCGGAGGGAGCATAAAGACAGCAAGAGCCCATTTCCGGTATGGGGCTGCTACACAGAAATGGGAAACCCCATTGCAGGACGACTTAAGTTTGGATGTAAAGAAAGTGGTGAGAACAGTCTGTTTTCAGTGGTGCTTCAGAGAGGGGTTCTCAAGGCCGGATGAAGCACCAAAGCTTCTCCAGCGGGAGGGAAGGAGAAGGACACTGTAGAAAACAGTCTCTTTGAGGACAAAGGTTGAACCCACAGGTTCAGAAAACAAATGGAGGATATGCTTCAAACAATAAAACCAGACGTATCAGTTGGGACAAGCACGGAGTGGAGACAGAAGGCTGCTGTTTCTTCTTAAATTCTGCACCGAGAATTTAATCCCTAATTGAGCTACAATGTAGTGGCTCAGATTGGTTTTTTTGTTTGTTTGTTTGTTTGTTTGTTTTTTAATAGAAGAACTATTATCAGAAACCACTTTCAGCTACGATATCCAGGGGTTTCTCACTGTGTCAAAATTTCCAAGAGACTAGTTTAATTGTATTTCATTATTGGAAGTGACTCTAATTTTATTTGGCCTGGTTTGCCGGGGTGCAGAGTTAAATCTCTATACAAAACCATGGCCTCCCTCCCATAATTTCATGCAACAATTACCCCTTTGGGGTCTCACTTTCATCTTCAGGAAATGGTGACCTGATTATCCAACATGAGCGTGGCTCTGTTGCCTTCATTTTGGTCTCTGGCCTCAACATGAATTTACAGTCTCCAGTGTCTTGCCTGTTGCCCATGTCTTCCTTTGATTTTGTCCTCTTGTAGAAGGTGTGTGGTGGTGTGGAAACATTAAAAACTATTGGAAAAGCATAGCGTGCCAGAGAGATTCCTGTTGTGAATAGCAAAAAGACAACACCAAGAGTCTGGAACATGCCTCTTACCTAATGTCCCCCTGAGTCAAATAACCAGGATCAAGAAGAACAGAAATTGAGCCAGATAGGGACTCAGTCCATCCTAACCAAGAATCCTTTTTGTGGATCTGAGCCTTTATGACATATAATTAAATAATCCACACGCATCAAAAAGTGGCTGCACTGGCACAGAGTCCTCTCGGAATAACCAGCAGATGATCCGTGCAATTCTTAGGTCACACAGCTTTAGGAAGAGGATCTGAAGACATCTGTTGTGAAGTCACAGCTTTTGCAGTAGAGAGCCTGCTAGAGAGCTGACTGAGAGAGCCAAATCCCTAATCGCCACCTCATTTTATTTATCCTAAGCCGTTCAGATGAAAGCTTTAATGGGTGCTGTCCATCAAGAAGGATTAGAGTTGCCTGCTCCGGTTTACTTTAACCTATGCTACAGATCATGAGAACCAGGGCCAATTCTCTGGTTCTGACTCTGAGCCAACAAAGGTATCATCAACTTTCTCAACTCCTATTTTCTTTGCAATACCCATCTCAGAAGTCATGAGGTTGCCTACATGGACATATGCTGTATGAATGCATATAAGGCCCTGCTTTCAGTTCTACTGTTCATAGATAAATTATTTTGAGTATTGAAATGAACAATTTATAGACATAGCTTGAGGTAGAATTATTATACTTAAAAATAGCACCTGAGGCTCCATCAGTTTGCAAGAACCTTCATTTGGGCTTTTGGTGCAGACCTGCCATGTAATGGACTCATTGGTACTGGCTCTGGTATCCCATGGATGGATGAAATTGAAGCAAGAACTGAAAACAAGTGAGCACAGGGATTTCTCTATTTGCATCATTTGAGCAACAGCTGCAGCAGAAACGTTGCTAAGGTAACCACTGGGTGATATAAAAGATCTGTTAGGCCACATCGAGCCAGGTTTGCCATGACAGTTTTGGTATTTCATCCATCTATGCACAGAAGCTACTGATTGTGAAGCAGCAATAGCAGTGTTGTGTGGTAGAACTTTATTTTTAGTTATGTATAAAATAATTGTTTCATGCGCTGTTGGGTGAGGGGCTGCCTAGGTATTGGCCTTTTGTATTGTGCACAGGGGCTGGATGTATGTGGGGGCTGTTTGATTACATATGATCTGCTCGTGCTATTAGTAGAACACCTGAGGAGTTCTGAGGTCTGGCAGGGTTTGTGCCTATGCCTCCTTGTCTCCTTGCTGAACTACCACACAGCAGTGTACCACTACCGTGTTGTCTTTCTAAGAAAGAGTGATGACCACAGCAAGGGAAAATGAAGAGGGGGGTTGCTGACAGTATCAAAATCTCATTCATGTTATATGGAAAGTAGTCTCATCTAGGAAGTGTCCCTCCAGATCCATAAAGGGTTAACAGTTTCAAGAGACTGCAGAGCCTCTTTTGAGCAGCGAATTGTGAGCCCAGGGTGCATGGTCCTGATGCTGAGCACAGAGTGGGAGATACAGACTCGGTAAGGTCTTTTCCAGCGGTGTTCCAAGGCAGGCTTCTTCTGATGCTATTTCAGGAAGATGCAGTCTCAAATTCTGGGTTGTGAAGAGTTATGTTTTCCTAGGTCTGTGATTATGTGAAACTCCTTTCATCTTTGCAAGTTACTCTGGAATAATGCACCAAAATCTCATTGCGTTTAGACAGAACAGAAAGGGTCATCTGTGTCTCCAGTGCAAGTGAATCTGTTTGTTGCTAATCTGCAGTATTGATCAAGGCAGTATAAACCATTCAGTTAGCTTTTCCCTGTGTCATTTTATTGGAAACAAGTTATTCAGAGGCTTTACAACTTTCCCAAAGGCTGGATGATGGTGGCACGTGCCTTTAATCCCAGCACTCAGGAGGCAGAGGTAGGTGGATCTCTGTGAGTTCTAGGCCAGCCTGGTCTACAAAGTGATTTCCAGGACAGCCAGGGTTACAACAGAGAAACACTATCTGAAAAAACAAAAAACAAAAACAACTTGTCCAAAGAAACCAGAACTTCCTTTCCTGGGAAATTCCAAGAATGCATCGAGGAGGTAAACATGTCTTCTTGTATCCTTTTATTTATGTTAAAGAGTCTGCTTTCTTCATGGATTATATTCTATTTCCTTGTTTGTTTGTTTGTTTGTTTGTTTATTGTTGTATTGAAAGGGATCCTACACAAGAAACTCTAGATGTGATCTCTCAGCTTTCTCTCCAGCCAAAAACAATTTAAGGAATAAAAGGCTTATACTATCTCACAGTTCAAGACACAATCCTTTGTGGGGAAGTCAGGGCAGCAGGAACTTGAAGCAGCTGCTCCCTTTACATCCACAGTCAGAAGATGACAGCACTGAATGCATGCATGCCTGTGCTCAGCTCATTGTCTCCATTCATACAGTCCAGCATCCACTGCTTAGGGAATGGTGTCACCCACAGAGGGCATATCTTCCCACACCAATTAATGTAACCAAGTTGATCCCCTACCCATATACTCAGAGGCCCATCTCCCATGTGATTCTAGATTTTGTCAAGTTGACAGCTGACGTGACAGCTAACATAACCAGCACACTCTACCACTGAAATCAGCTCCAACCTAGAGAGTTCTATCCAACCAAGAAATACATATTGAAAATGGCATACACGAGGGCAGCTGGGGGCAGGGCTGAGTTACAACACCGTACGCATGAAACACGTGACCTTGTATACTAACTTTAAAATTAGTTTTTAAAAGGTGAAAGAAAGAAAACAGCAGTATAAAGAAATCTTTCTCTGGGTAGTAATTTTAAAACTGTCTTCAAACCAGTATTTGTCCTATCATTTTATCTACTCCACGATGAATTATGGAATGAAAATCTTTACTAATGGGAGCTTAAGGACTCAGGAAATAGCAACACTCTCCACAAATCCATATTTAACACTGGATGTACGCCCTTTTAAATACCGATTTTATTCTTCTGAGTCTGATACGAAACAAAAGCACGCAACATCACGCGGATCTGAGAGTTTCACTTCTGCCTCTGGCAGAACAGCTTCCATCAGACCACTCCTTATTCTTTCAGAACACAATTATCATGTTTGAAAAAAAAATATATCCTTGGAAATCACTGATGAGTGGCCAAGGTAGCTAGAGCATAAATAGTGATTGGTATTGTTAAATATTTATCGGATGGGTTTTTTTTTTCTCTTTCCTCTGCATTTCTACGTGAGAATTATGCAAGGCCTTCTGATTTTTCAGTAGCAGTGAGAGGAGCTGTCTCTGGTCAGTTATGAAGTCCACATTCATAGGAGCGATAGCACTGGCTCTAGGAATATATGATCTAACTGCTGCCTCTGTCTTCTCTGAGCTACCCAGTTCAGTTGTATCTCTGTCTCTGTATTGGAAAACCTTTGGTAAAGGATCATGCCTAGGTGCACCCACTGCCACGACCTGAGAGCGTACAAGAGCATCTCTTTGCATCTGCATACTTGCCTCCTCTAGTCTTGAGTCCCCGCGGGCATCTAAATCTCAGGATCAGAAACTTGTAGCCTAGCCGTGGCTTCATCTTAAAGTAAATCTCTCCAAACTGAAGCCTCTTGGTATAAACCTAATAAAAGAGCTGGGATTTTGCTTTCCGACTGTTGTTACACTTTTCTTTCTTTTTTTAAAATTTTTTTTTACTTTTCAGTCAATGTAGAACTCAGAGGAGAGGAAATGAGTCACAAGCCATTATCTCTCAAATCTCAATGTACACATCAAATCAATAAATAATTGGTGCTGTAGTTCCACAAGGAGAAATTCCTGCCTAATGGTCCCTCATCTCCTGCCTGGCATCCCCTACTTTGTCAACACACCCTGAGAATCTGGGTTACACTACAGAGTTCATTTCAACCCCTTTTTATTGAGTCTTTTGTATTGTCCAGATCCCGCCCTGGGAGACACAGAATTATAAAAATGTCCAAGTCTCTGTCTGAACTATAATCCATGCTATTTGCCCTCAAAATGTCTTCCTTAATCTCTGCTGTAAATACCTCAGCTCTGATGCTTCTCCGCATGCACTCATTTGCTGCCTGTCACGTGATTTACTCTAGTTATTTACTGAAATGAACATGGACTGTTACATCATGAATTAATTTAACCGCTAATAGTGAGCTGCCGGTCTGAAGTATAAACCCTACGAGGCTCATGACAGCCTGCTTACTAACACCGCTCCATCCTCCCTGTGGTGACTTCAAGGACGAATGTTCCCCAGGGTCTCAGGTATTTGATAATGCTCAGTCCCTAGGTGGTGGCACTGTTTGGGGGACATTTAGGTCATTCAACCTTGGAGGAAATATGTCTCCCAGGGTGAGACTGAGAGCTTATAGCCTCACTTGGCTTCCGGTTCTTTTTCTGTTTCATTCTTGCCTTTGAAAACGTGAGCTCTCAGCCTCCTTCTCTGCCACCATGCTGCTGCTTGCTCCCATGTTTCCCCACCAGGATAGAGTCCTATCCCCCTGCAACCATAAACCCAAATAAACTCTTCTTTCTGTACGTTGCCTTAGCCATGGAATTCTAGGACAGCAATAGACAAATAACTAATATGCCCCATAATTCCAATATGCTAAATGAGCAATGAATGAGAAGATGAAGTCACAATGAATTGATGGAGTACGTCTCTTTAGAAGCATGTCGATGATTAAGTGTGGTGACATTTTGGCATTTCCATTGGATAACCAGGAGTGAATCAGAATATCTACTCAGGTATTGGATTGGAGGATATAGTACTGCTGTAAAGACAGCTGTGTGTGAACACAGTCTGGATGCCACAAGACCCATTTTGACTCCAGGAGCGCTAGACTACGGTTTCCCTTCAGTCTTGATGATTTGCTTATATTCTCGATGGTCTCATCTTCCTGGCTCTTCCTGGGCATCAGGAGACATTTCCAAACGCAGACAAATTCTCTCTGCATTCATGCAGACAAAGGACACTATGCCGAGGGTTTATTTTTCCTCTTTTTGTCTACGGCAGAGCTTACCCCAGCTGTGAGACTGTGGGTCAAGTTTTAGCAATGGTTCACTGAACAATAATTTTCTTCAGTTGAATCTTGCTCTTGCTGGAGACAGCCCTTCTATGCTGTCAGTCCTGAGAGCTGAGAGGAAGGTTTATCTATCTTGTGTTTCCCAAAATGGCCTCTGCTGTCACCAGCAAAAGCCATTCATTAAATACTTGATCATCTATATTTGGCCCCAGCTTTGTCTCCACACAAAACAAAATAAATGGCCACCCCTCTTCTTTATAGTTCCCACGGACACATTTGATCATGTTGTCCATTTACGCTTTATTATCTATAACTTGTTTTTATGCCTGACTTCTCCTTGGGATAATGTGTCTAGTGGGCGTGGGCTTGTCTTATTCCTGCTTGATATCCACAGTGCATGGCTTCCGGAATAGCCTCAAATATTTGCTGAACAAATGAGTTTTGTAAATAGTAACATGCATAAACATAAGACTATGTAAATCACCATAAATATTGAGCATACTCAGTATATTGTGTACATATTTGTATGGTTTCCCAAGATTAAATAAAATGCTTAATGTCCATCATAAAGATCCCTATTAGAACTCTTGTTTGGGTTGACTTTGTAAAACAAATCATATACTGGAAGACTTGCCATACAGTATAACAGCTGGCGAACTCAGCAGTTGGGGGATGGGGCAGAGATGTCATCACAAATATAGACACCATATTTTGGTATCCATTGAGATTTTGAATTTATTCTGTGAAAAATCCACACGTGTACCTATGCCTCTCGGCCATCTTCAGGCTCCCTCCAGCTCCTCCAGGGTCATCCCCAGTAAAACTCTCTCTAACTTCATCTCCTTAATCTTGTTTTTAATAACCCTCCCAGTCCAAGTATTGCTGCCCATATGCACACAGGTATGAGGTCATCCACTGGACCGTAGGCCACCTCATCAAGAACTGCCACAGAAAGAAGACTTGTTCTTCCTCTACCAGACGCTACCACCTCCAGTTCCATGACTGGGGGTGGGGCTTCCGGTGGCTGGGGGTGGGGCTTCCGGTGGCTGCGGGTGGGGCCCCGGAAGCCCCTCCTCTCCCATGCTGGCGTTTGTAAACGGCTTGATCTAATTTTTGTTATCTACCTAGTACTAACTATGAATTCAAAAAGTACAAGAGAGATATATCGCCTTGGCAACTTAAAAAATTTACACAGATGATATTGCCTTTGGTGTGTGTATGTGTGTGTGTGTTCATTTTAATAAACATGTAATGGTAAGAGTTTTCATTAAAAAACTATCAAGCATTTACTTTTTGGTGGGTGCTGTTTTGATAGTTAGTGGAATAAGATGGATATGTTTGCTTATCATGACAGGGCTCATTCGATCTGAAGACAGTCAGTAGGTGTCAATATGGTGCTCAAATGAATAATGTTGCAACAGGAGACACTGGATGTAAAGTGCCAAGCTTGAATTTTCCTCTACATCCAGTCACTAGAAATATAAATGTTACTGATGACCTTTAGAATGTGTATGGAACTTATAGAATTGTTCTTAAGTGAATCTAGTCAATTAAGAATCTTGAGGGGATAGTCCTGTCAGGAGGCCTTTGTTGTCAGGACCTGTCTGAGGCTGCATCTGCGTGATGGCTGCCCAGAGGCATGGGTATTCCACGGGATGTGGAACAGAGCTTTTCTAAGAGGCTGTTCAAAGCACCGAGAGAGGATGCTCACACTTCAAGCCCATCTCACTTGACTGAGCTGAGCAACGCTTCGCTGCCTGAGGTCAGAGGCTGCATGAGTTTCCCTTAGCACCAGAAACAGTGGGTGTCACTAAGATTATAAAGGAATTGTGTGTAAGCCTTCTGACCTGAAGCACCAAGATGCATGTGAGCCAGATGAAGCACCAAGAGAGTTACTGCGGAGGAGTTGCTGCTATGACTCGCAGGACCCTCTGGGGAACCCAGGGTTAAGAAGACAGCTGGGAGTGGTTGAGGTGATGAAGTCAAGATGGAGCCACAAAAGAAAGCTTTCCTCTCTCTGTCACTCAGGAACCCTTTGCTACTCAGTCTTCCACCTCCTCCATCATGCTCCGCAGGCAGGCTGGCTCCGGTGTTTCCCCACATCCCTCTCTCTCCCTGAGAGTGCTCCTCAGGTGCCCTCTCTCTGCTCTTCAAATCCCTACAATTTCCTCAGAGCGCATGGCTGACTGAAGTCAAATTGCACCGTCTCCGCTGCAGCCATGGACAGTCTGACATACACAGCTGAAGAAAAGACAGGGTGATCCATAAGACACCTTCTTAAAGAAGAGCACAGGATCGGATCCCAGCTGATTCTCACCCATTCTCCTGAGGCGTGACAGCTGCAAGCAGAGAACTGTAGACCGTGGGGAAGATGGTGAGAGGGAGGAAATGAATGAGAGGTGGGCCATAAACTAGACAGGGCCTTGGAGGTTGACCATTCTTGGGTCAATGCCTGAAACTTAGTGTAAAACCTGTGTTTTATGTTTTCTTTATTAAATACTCAGTCTAGAGGGTAGAAATGCTCTGCCTTTTCTGCCTTCCTTCAGTCTCTCTGATATTGTTTCCACCCCTCACTGTATTCAAATGCCTCCATAAAGACTGGTTCCTGATCCCACTAACTGGTCACAACGCTTCTTAGGGTTCGAGTCTAATGTCTGTCCTCAGCGCCACTTAGAGAATCAATGACGGACTTTTGGAAAGTGGGTCTCCCAAAGAGCTTGGGAGAGGGCAGGCAGTGAGCCTGAGCATTCTGGGGGAGAGATTTAGAATGTACTGCCCAGCGAGGAGAGTTCCTGAGGCCTGAAAAGAATATCCTGTGAGACAAAACAAATTGCATTCAGAGAACCATCACCCTGTGAAGTCAAATTTCCTCCAGTGTCAACAGGTCAGAAACTGTTTAAGGAACGTCCAGGTGCTTGATCGATGAGTCACGTTTAAGGGCTTTCTGGAGTTCAGCCCTGATGGCGACTTGCAAGTGGAGGAACAGCCGTAAGGTCTCCCCACATTAGCCACAGAGGAAAGGTGCCTGGTATCCAAAGGCCAAGGACTTAGCCAATAACGATGTTTAAATTATCGATCACTGTTTCTAAGGACAAGGAAAGCCTTGGAAGTGCTGATCTCCTTGTGCTCATCTTCAGAAATCCAAAATCAAAATATTCTAAAAGAAGCATGCCGGTGAAGACTAACCGGGTTCGGCAGAAAGCCTGGATTGTTCGCTGATAGAGAAATCCATTGTAGCCCTCCAATACCTAACATGGCCAGAAGGGGGCGCAATCACGCGTGCTTTCATTGAGTTTCTCAAGCAGTCCTTATACTGGCTCTTTCCATCAGACACCTTTCCCTATATCTTCTTTATTGGAGATGGTTTCTTTGGTTCACTGATAATTGGAATTCCAGCCTTCTTTGCTGGTCTATAAATTTGGCAGTTACTGCGTTTACGGCCATGTCAGTCTGACACAATATTTCAGCCGTGAGAACTGCAGTCAGACCTGATATGTCGAGGGAAGGCAAACAGGATGGGATGCCTGCATGCTTGCTTTGAAAATGAAGCAAATCTCTACCTTACCATTTCCCCCAATAATTCCATTAGCGGCGCTGGATAACGTGTATAGAAAAACATCATTTCTTATCTGAGAGACATTCTTTGACAAATCTCTGAAAAAAAACAAAACAAAACACGTGGATCAATAAAGGGAGAGAGCTGCCGTTAAATTCTGCAACCGAATATGCAGACTGCTTCCTTAGCGGGTTACTGAATATGGACAGTTTATTCCCTGCTATCTATGTGCCTTGCAATTTCTTTTATATGTGACTCTTTCTTCCCTCCTTTGAAATTGCTAATATATTGGCCAACATTCATAGAAGCAAGTAAGGTCAATGACTTTTGGAAATCAAAACAGATTAATGTCCAGTTCCAACCAACTCTCCTAGATGAATGTCATGGGCAAGAAGTGCCAGTTCTCAGAATGGTGATTTCTGCTCTGCAATAAAGTGTTCACAGCAGGACCGGCCTCGGCAGTCTGCCGGGGGATTAATTAAGATCAGCACCCTTTGAAGTTTAACGACCTGTGTCACAATGACACACAATAACGGCAGCACGGTGGCCAATCTGTGGTGCCTGGTAAGCCTCCAGGGAGGCAGCCACTGTTCAGCTGCCCTAGAACCAGGACTCGGACACCCAAGCGAGCGGGAAGCACTCAACGGCTTGCTACGTCCAACCGGCACAGCTTAAGCAGATCCGGCTGAAGTGATTTTGAAGTTGTAATGGATACATCACATTCATACTGGGTTAAAAACTCAGTACTTTATCTCCTACAGTAATCAATCCCCATGTTTTAATAGGGCATTGGGTATTCCTAATGGAACTGATGGAGGTTCCAAATTGAAAGGTATAAATGTGATATATAAATCTGCTGTTACCTTCAGTGGGTACATCCATACATCTGCATCTATATTTTAATCTCTATTAAATTCCTGGCCTCATAAGAAAAAAAAAAATGTCATTACTGAAGAAATCCAAATTATTCACCTGTAATACAGGGCTTCTTGTTTACTTTTTACAAATTGAATTACATTTGCACTAAATGTACATTTATCAACCTCCTCTGTACCAGATACTGTGATGGGAGCTGTGGAGTAAACGTTAAATATCCTTACAAGGGTATTAGCGTAGATTAACACCATATAGTCACTGTGATAAATGTAATTTGAATGTTTCAAACCAGCGCGTATGGTAATGGGTACAGGTTTCTGGAGGAGGCTGAGGGTGGACGTGGGTGCCGAGGATGAAGCTAAAGAGGGGCTTCTGTAGATCTGTAGATTGTGCTGAAGACACGACATTTGCAACTCCATGGGTAATCAGTCATGAAATGAAAGCTGACAATGCCTTGCTAATTCCAGGTGCAGTCTTACAGGGATAGTGTGGTGAGTAAGGAAAGCAGCCTTGTGGAGTCCTGGGAAAGTGGAAGCAAGCTTCACAGAGACAAAAGCCCTCAGTAGGCAGTGGAACCAGAGTGCGCTCAAAGCTTAAAAGTAGGAACCCTTGATACGAACACAACATTGTGTCATTACTCAAATTGCCATAAAGGATCAGTATTCCATGACACTTTGGCCACAGCGATGTGTGTCTCTCTCGCAGCATCTACATCTTCTGCAGTTTCTGCATAAAGATGGCGTACTCCTGTTTGAGGGATTGAAATGTAGAAGGATGAGGGAAGTGACAGGTGAGTAGCATGCATCTGCAAATTAAAGGGAATTTGCAATCAGGCCTGGTGACAAAGGCCTCAGCTATTCAAGAATTTGAGGAAGGATGACCATTTCAAAGCCGGCCTGGGCAATTAAGTGAGACCCTGTCGCTAAAATTGAAAGCTAGGAAAAGGGCTGAAGATGGAGTCAGAGGTAGAATGCTCGGCGTGGATGAGTGCTTAAGTCCAATCCTCAGGACAGCGAGGATGATGCTAAGCTGAGAGCCACGTGAGAGGACGCAGCCAGCGTCGGGGCTTGAGGGGTACAACCCGCCATTTCCAGGGGATTGTCTCCTGAATGGCCCCTTCTGCTGCTGCCGGCGGGGACACCGCCACCGCTGCTGCCGCTGCCGCCGCTGCCGCTGCTGGACTCTGCCATGCTGACTGCCGTTAGAATCACTTTATCTCTCTTGTGCTACAAAATTCCCAAGGGATCTTCAGTCCCTCGCTACTATTCATAACAACAGTGGTGATTTTCTAAAAAGGCAGTGCCACTCAGTTAAATTGGTTCAAGTGAAACTCCAGAAAGAAGAACTTAAGAACCATGAATCGTTAAAGAGACTACGTTTGCCAGCTGCTATGGAGAACGTTACCTGGGTAGAGCAAAGCATATTCTTGGCTGCTGAGGACTTCCTAGTTGCTGGCACCCATGAGTCTATGGTTAATGAGACAGGGCAGTTTCAGTGCCCACTGTTAAGTTTGGTCAAATTTGATTTTCCTTGTTTTACAATTATTATTATAAATTCGTTGATGTATCCCAAGAACACAAAGACGATGTAAAAAGTGAAAATTCTTTTGTCCGTAATTCTCTAATCAACCTTAATAAAGTTATATTAGACTTGCATTAAATATAATAATAAAATAATTGATCGTTACTATAAACAGTAGCCTGCCGAGAAAACTATTTGGACCTCATAAATTTTGTCAATTTCTAGTAAAAGATTTACTCCTTCAATGTACAATGTACGATGTCACTACACAAATGCATGTTACTATAGAAGTGAAACCTAGGTGGGTGTTTTCATGGTAACAAAACACAAACAGAATTTTGTTATAAGGGCATATAAGGTGTCTGAAAATCATAACAGAGGGATAAATAAATAAAAAGAGAGAGATTGAGAGCTTGATTCAAGTAAAGCGTGTGCATGAGTGAGTTTTCACCAACTCCACATCCATTCTCTCACGAACCCTGACCTGCTGGGGCTGGGTCTCCAGTAATGAGTACTAGGAAATATGTATCAAAGAGGCCACACCCATATAAAAAATTCCCCCAACTGGAATCATAAAGAGTGTGTTTATTGACCAAAATGGGATGAAACTAGAAATTATATAATATATATTGAAAGAGAAGTTATATATATATATATATATATGTATATATATACATATATATATATAATAAACTATATAACATATATAATTATATATGTAGAATATTCCTTAAAAATAATCCATGGTAGGCCCAATAGACAAATCACAATGCTATTAAATAAAAGAGAAAGGTAGAGAGCCAGTTCTGCAATGAATCCCACACACAATTTGACAGCTTAGACAAAAAGGATCGATTTCTCAAAAAACACAAGGTAAAAAACACACTATAAAACAAACAAGCCAGGTGACCATACAACTACTAAGGGACTGAACTTTTTAAAGATGCGTTTTTATGTGTCTGAGTGTCTTCTTAAAGTACCTGTGTGCACCACATGTGTGCAGTACCAGTAAAGGCCAGATGGTGGCGGTAGAGACGCGTGAACTGTAGCTACAGGTCGTTACGCACTGCTGTGTGGGCAGAGTCCTGAACCTGGGTCCTCTGTAGGAGCATTGCGTGCACTTAACTGCTGAGCCGCCTGTCCAGTCTCCTGAATTAACTTTTTAAAAAGACGTCTTGAGACGTAGCTAAATTTACTCTACCATTCAAAGATAAATTAACAGCAATTCTCCACAATCTCTTCCAGAATATAGAAGAAATAAAATTATCCCCAATACATGTGATGAGGCTTCAATTACACTAATAATAAAAAACAAAGTCAGAGCAAAAAATGAAAACCCTGGCTGCCTGGCCTTCATGAATACAAATGCAACAGTTCCCTAAAAATATGTACAAGTAGAATTCAGCAATATATAAACATAATTGCATGCTGTGACCGAGTCAGTCTTATTTCAAGGCTGAGAAGCTATCTCAGCGTTCAAATATCAATCAGTGTAATCCACTCTATCGGCGGAGTGGAGAAGACAGACACGGTGGTCAAACCAATTGATGTGAAAACGCTTTTGACAAAATTTAAAAGGTGTTCATGATTTAAAAAAAAAAAACAAACTCACAAAATAGGAATGACAGGTATTTCCTCCATGGGATAAAAAATATTTTTACAAAACTCTCAGGTAACATAATATTAGCTGTGAAAGACTGAGTCCTTTGTCTTCTAAGACTGAAAACAAGACTATGGGGTCTGCTGGAGCTGCATATTCACCCCAAAAAAGACAGGGATTGGCAATAAAGGTGTGTGTGTGTGTGTGTGTGTGTGTGTGTGTGTGTACCTGTGTGTGTGTGAGAGAGAGAGAAACAGAGACAGTGAGACAGAGATAAAGACAGAGAGAGAGGGAGAAAGAGACAGAGACAGAGAGACAGAGAGAGAGGATTGTAAATGGAGAAAATTTGATGTATTTGAAAGGAAGAGAAGGGAGGAGGGAGAGGAATAGGAGAAAAGGAGAGAAGAAAACAAGGAAATAAGGATGGAGAAAGAGAGGGGAGGGGAGGGGAAGAGAAAAAAGTGTGTTTAGAACATGTAAGTTTGGTAAAGCCATAAGATATAAGATAAGCAAAATCTGATCTATTTCTTTCTTCTAGTAATAATCATGTGTGTGTGGACAGTAGAAAGTGCAACAGTATTTAAAAATGAAACACTTAATTTTAAATGTAATGAAGCATGTGCAGCTGGACGCTGAATACACAGACATTCAAACAGGAAGGTGTTGTGCACCTGTGTTGGCAGAATCAACGCAGAAGTCACAGGGCTGTCCTCCAGTGTGATCCTCCACTTCTGCGTCTTTCCTTCTCAAACCTGAAACCGTTTTGTTGTTTTTGGGTTTTTGTTTTGTTTTGTTTTTGTTTGGTGATAGAGACGATGTTATTCTAAAATATATGTGAGAAATCAAAGGAATCAGATAAAACAATCTTGAAAACAAAGAAAGTCCTAATAAGTTACATAGCTAGAGAAGTTGGCTTTATGAATTGGAAGAAGAAAGATACATAGATCAATGGACCCAGTGCCCAGCAACTCACATGCACATGGGGGAAAATGTACAAAGTCAGTTCAATGAAAGAAAGATAGTTTTATTAATAAACAAATATGAAACTATCTTAAATCACATTTCTAAATTTAATTGTGTTTTTAATTATGAGTGTGTGTGTGTGCAGGCACATGTACAATCCTCTCACAGTGTATGCTGAGACCTGAACTTAGGTCCTCTGCAAGAGTAGTGTATGCTCTTCACTGCTGGGGTGTCTCTCAGATCCAACTTAAAATCCTTGAAGCACAGCAAAAATTGAAAAAGAATTAAAGATCAGAAGTAAGAATGAAGTTCATAGGTTTGTCCTTTAAAGTACAATCCATGAAACGGAAATGAATGAACTGGGCATCATGAAAATAGTTTATTTTCTCTTAGTATCTGTTAAGAGGGAGAAAAGACAAATTCCATACTGGCAAAACACGTTTGCAACCCATTTATGTGACAAAGGAAAGACAATAAACAATAAATGCTCACCACTTAGTGTTTTAATATGACATTTACAGGAATGCCTTGAGAAGCTCATCCGTCACACAGTGCCTGTCGACCGTACGAACCTCTCACTCCTCTACCCCTCCTCTCGGGTCCACTCACCATCTCCCACACACATCTCCTCATGCACTCTTTTTCTTCTGTTGCAAATAACCTACCATGTCTGGTTTGTGCTGCCCGTATACTTCTGGGTGTGGGGCCACCTACTGGAGCATGGCCTGGAGTAGTACATCTACTGTGTCAGCTCAGCAAGGAAGGCAGGGAGGTGCTTCCATACGCTGAAAACCCTGCCAGACCTCAGCAGAGGGAGCCATCATCATGGCCGGCACCATACTGGACAGAGGAACCCTGGGGGTCTCAGCTCACGTGTTTTTATTGATTCAGAACTCCTCAGGTGTTCTACTGATAGCACATGCAGATCATGAGCAATCAAACATCCCCCACAGAAACCCAACACCTGCAGACAATACAAAATGCCAAGGTCTAGGCAGCCCTTTTCCCAGCAGTGCACAAAACAATTATTTTATACATAACTAAAAATAAACTTCCACAACAATGGTCAACCTACCAGAGGCCAGCCACACTCTTAAACACAACTGACTCTTTCCCCAAAAAGTTAGCAATTGTCAGCAGCTCCTTTCCTAGGGGTGCAGAGTAAAATCCTTTTACGAAATAACCTAAATATAAAAAGACATTTCAGCAAAAGGATACACAAATGGTGAAAAAACATAAAAATATTTGATGTCTCCAATAACAAGGAAACAAAAAATAAAAACAGAGTGTATTATCACTGTATATGTATATACATATGTAAATGACAAAGCTAAACACTGCCAGTGACGCAGAGAAGTTTGGGATATGCCAGCGAATGCTTTCTCAATAACTAATACAAAACTGCATATGGAGCTGCAGATATTTTCTGAGCATAGATAGAGAGATGAGTCTGTCTCTATTTGCACAAAACCCTGAGCAGAAATGTTCACAGCAGTTTTATTCACAAAAGCCCCCAAGTGGGACTCACCCAGACATCCTTGAGCAGGTTTCCATGGTACATCCACAGTGCACCATCCATGGAAGGAAAGCGATGAGTCACCGGCTGCACACTACCTGGAGGAGTCTCCAGAAGGGCAGGTTGAATGAAGAAGTCCATCCTAATGACTGCATCCTGCAGCACTCCACCTAGGTAAGGGTCTAGAAATGGCAAAACTATAGAGGTGCATAGTAGATTAGCTATTGCCAGAGTTCTGGGGCTGTGGGAGACAATGGGGTGGAGCTTAAAAAAGATCAATGTGAGTTTCCTTATGAAGGAGGCTACCTAATGGTGGGTGATTATGTCCCTGTCAGTACTGCAGGTACGATGCTCACTGTATTTCTGTAAGGTGCAGCCACAGCAGACACTGGTGCAGTAGCACAGATGGAGGGGTCCTTTACACTATTTCCTACAATTATTTGAAAATTTTAGTTATCAAAAACTTAAAAATTTAAAGATAATAATAACTTGTATCTTAACACATCCTTTATGCAATTGAACTCACATCAACTGGCATTCAGTGTGTTATTGACTATGTACAGTGAAATACTGCCAGATCTCACAGTGTGTGTGTGTAAAGATCTGTCCGCAATATCCTTCTTTGTCTGCAGAATTGAATGCGATCAATGAGGAAGGCAGGGGAAGTGCTTGTCCTCTGTGTAAATACAAACACCTGCTTCACAGAGGGAGGGACGGCCGTGGGCTTGGATCTCAAGATACCCTTAAGCTGGAAGTGATCTTTCCTTTTGATAACTTCTACAACGTACTTTGTGATCTTCTCAGTAAACATGCCAAACCTAGGCTCACACGTATGAACGCTCCCTGGTAGTGGTCACTAGGGGTGGGCATTGAGAGTTTACAGCCTAGCATGGATTCCAGTTTGTTGTCTCTGCCCCATGTTTCTAGTTTAAGATGTGATCTCTCAGCTTTCTCACCAGCCACCTAATGCAATGTCTCACCTGACCTTAGGGACTTTCCCTTTGAGGCTGTAAGCCCAAATAAACTCTTTCTTCTGTAAGTTGCTTCAATCAGAGTATTTTATCACAACATCAAAAAAGGGACTAATACATGCATGCATACACACATGCATACATATATAAAATACTGAGATAATAGATGATGGATAATTAGATAATATATACACCCACATGTACATAGATCACATGTGTATTTACATTACGTATATAAATGTAACTGTAATTACTACATGTAGTTATATTTTATAATTACAGTTACTAGGTGTAACTATAGTGTATCATGTGTATATGTACCTGTATGCTTATAATTTTCAGCTGAGCTATTCAGGATGTGTGAATTTGGGGTGTCTTGTTGAAACATAGTCTCACGCCATCGTTGTAATTTGAATGAGTAGTGTCCCACGGAGTCGTGATCAGAATGTTCTATCTCCAGACGACGGAACTAGTCTTGGTTTGCTTTATGATAGCCATGACACGCCACCATAATCAAAAGCAACTTGAGGAGGAAAGGGTTTAATTTGACTTACAGCTTATAGTCCATAAGGAATGGGAGGCAGGGCAGGGGCTCAAAGCAGGGATCTGGATGCAGGAGCTAAGGCAGAGGCCGTGGAGAAACATTACTTACCAGCTTGTGTTCCAGGCTCACAGTCATCCACTTTTCTTACGCCTCTCAGTACCACCTGCCCAGGGATGTTACCGCACACAGTGGCTAGGTCCTCTCACATCGATCATCAGCCATACTTGCCCTCTACCTCCCCCATCTGTTGGGGACATTTTCTCAGTGGAAATTTCTCTCCCAGAATTTTCTAGTCTGTGTCAAGTTAAGAAAAAACAAACAAACAAACAAACAAAAAACTAGTCAGCACAGTACTGTATATGGAGTTTCTGGAGCCTTTGTCTAGCTGAAGGAAGTCACTCAGGAACCAGTTCCTGGGGGGTTATAATAACCCTGAGAGTTTCCTGCCTCACTGATGGCTTCCCAGCCTGTCATGTTCTGAATCCTACTGCCCTGTCTTGATTTCCTCAGGATGAGAGGTTGAGCCCTCCGAAGCTGTGAGCCGCATTAAATTCTTTTTACTTTAAGTTGCTTTACCCAGATACGTTGGTCACAAAAGCACAAAAAGCAGAAACATCTGAGACCACAGAGACTATTTCATATCATAAACTCTGTGACACTGACCAAATCTATTCATCCCTCTGTCCCTTTCTTTCCTTATAAGAAAAATAAGAATAGGATTTACCGCTGGAGGTTGCTGAGAGTAAAGAATGAGTCTGCATTTGAAAAACAAGCCAAACACCATTGACCATTTTCTTCGAATAACTTAGCCCTTTGGCCCTGGCCTGCTTGCTTCTTCTTGCTCTAATTTACAGAAACAAATCTTTTCTTCTTTTTAAATAAATGCATAAAAATAAACTACATCAAAGCACAGATGAGCATGCCCAGCTGCTAATAATCACAGAGAGTTTGTATACTTTTATAAGAAAAAAAGTAAGGTTAAGATAATGCCTCGTTTGTAACACCTGATAGCTATGCTTCAATATGTCAACATGCCCTTCACTCAAACACGTAAGGTTTGTAGGTTTTGTCTCTACTCCTGGTCCAGCACTTCAAGATGAAACTCCAAAGGCAGAATTTCATCGTAATTATGCTGAAATGTAAGGATTATCAACCCTTGGATTTGGCCAATCCTCTGGACATTGTCTATTTGCTAGGACCCCTATTTTGTACCATTTTTAGATCACTGATTTCCCTGGGGTATATCAATGATGATATAGATGGTGATTTATTTAACCTGAGAACCAATATGCAAATATTTTTAATCATACGTGAGGATTCCACAGAGCTGAGAAAACATCCCCTGTGCTTACTCAACAACCCAGCTGATAGCCAGAACATTCTGTTTCCCAAACTTTCAAGAAGAATAATGTCATTTCTTCAAGGAGAGCATAACTAATGTTGAAAAATAATAGGGTCAGTAATCTTACCTTCCTAGCATTCCAAGAACTATTGAAATCTGAAAAAGAGACTCCAAAAGATATCCTTAGCTCTGCGCCTTGGGTATGCAGAGGCCAAAGGAGGGTGCTGGATCCCCTGGAACTGGAGTTACAGATGTTTAGTAACTGCCATGTGGGTGCCGGGAATGGAACCTGGGTCCTCTGCAAGATCAGCCAGTGCTGTTAACCTCCGAACAATCACTCCACAGCCTAAAACCTATTTGTAGATTACGTTTGCTGGTTTTATTTGTAACACTCTCTCCCCCCGCTTTCCCTCTGCCTCTGCCTTTTTCTCCATGCGTGCACACACGTATAGCACAATAATTGAAAAAGTCACGCACGTGAAAAAGGGTGAAGGGCACGGGAGGAGAGTTGGTGGGGGGGGGCGTGGAAATTATGTAAACACAGGATTCATGTATGCAATTATCCAAAAAGTAAAAGTTACAAACAAACAAACAAAAAAAAAAGTAGAGATATGTCCAGAGACAGTGTGGATGCGGGAACCTTTTAATTGGTTAGGAGGAACACAGAGTGCCCTCATTGTTTTGCATTCCTAAAATGGGTTGGGTCACCAATGTCCATGATTTGATTTGATACAGGTATCTGTCTGTCTGTCTGTCTGTCTGTCTATCTATCTATCAATCTATTTACCTACCTATCATCTACCTATCTATCCATATGTGTGTGTGTGTGTATGTGTGTGTGTGAGTGTATACCTATCTATCTAATTTATTTAGCTGCCTAGCAACCATGAGATTCAGTCCAGAACTTCTCCCCAGTACTCCCCCCACCCAGGACTTCTTGCTGTGTCATCCTCCAGGGAGGAGCCCCCACTTCTTTCTGCTGTAGCCCTGGAGGTCTGTCTGAACTCTGCTCCGGTCTCCTTTCCCACCTTGAAGACTTTCCCCCTTATTTTCCTTGACGTCTTTTTTCCATGCACTGATTTCTTTGCTTCCCTTCCTTGCCTCAGAGAACTTGACTTTTCCTTCATTGCAAGAACAAGAGACCTATTTCAGGGCCAGGGCCAGGGCCAGGGTCACTGGGGATCTTTTGCTTTTGGGGTCCTTTTGCTGCTTTCCTGACTGAGCATGGATACCTCCACCCTTCTGATGACATGCCAGTCAACGTGACTCAGAAGCATCTTGCCCATCTGCTGGACAGGAGCTGCTCTGGGGTGAGACAATGCATTCCATGGCTTTTCAGAGAATCATCTTTGCCTTTGAAATGGTATTTTAAAAGCTCTTACATGTTCGGGTTCACGTTTCTTTGCCTGAAAAGAGAATAAAAGGAAAAAAAAAAGGGTGTGTTGGAATATCAAAGAGCCAACTTATTTCTTTTTTTCTCTCTGCCCGTCCTTTCTACCTATAAGGGCATTGTCCACCAGAAATGTGGTCCAGTCCAGTGCTTTAGATGCTTATGTCTAGAGACAGGAGTAGGGATCACAGTTCTACCTCGATTGTTAGCCAGTCCTAACCGTGTAAGTCTGAGCTACTAGAAAATTCCAAAGCTAATGCATGCTACCAAGGTAGCCATATTGTCTGAGCTGACTAATGTTCCCCTAAGATTTTCCCATTTTCAGCGGTGAAAACCACATATGCCAAACAAACCAAGATAGTTAGTATCTTACTACTAATATGCATTACTGTTTCTGAGATGAAACACCATGACCGAAACAACTTGGGGAAGAAAGGGTTCATTTGGCTTACACTTCCACATTACTGTTCATCACTGAAGGAAGATAGGACAGGAACTCAAGCAGGGCAGGAACCTGAGGCAGGAGCTGATGCAGAGGCCATGAAGGGTGCTGCTTCCTGCCTTGCTCCTCGTAGCTGGCTCAGCCTGCTTTGTTATAGAACCCAGTACCAACAACCCAGGCATGGCACCGCCCATAATGGGCTAGGCCCTCCGCCATCAATCGCTAACTAAGAAAATGCCCTACAGGCTTGCCCAATCTTATGGAGTCATTTTCTTAATTGAGGTTCCCTCTCCTCAGGTGACTTTAGTTTCCGTCATGTTGACCTAAAACTAGCCAGTACAGTTGGTCATGGTACAGAGTCACCCAGACATACTTCTGAACACCTACTGTGTGCTTACGGTGTGCCTCAAAGTGATGTAAGCTAGTCTTTGACCCTATAAGTGGCCTGCTTGCATCTTCTTGCTGTATCCATAAACCTGAAAGTTGCCCTCCTCTTTAAAGATTTCACACTGGAGCATGCCTTGGTTGTTTCGAAAGCCTGACCCTCCATTAATTTGATTTTATTCTCTGACATGACCTTGGACTTCTATAGATCCAAAATGAAAATGCTGTTTGGAATGACAGTGAGAATTGGCTGTGGGTGAATTCTGGGGAGGCAAAGACTCACAGAGGAGAGCAGCAAGGATGCCGGGTAGGGATGCGGGGTGGGCCTGGACACAGCTCCTGGGGTACCCAAGGTTCACGCAAATTAGGTAAAGATGTCAAAAGCAGGCGTTGCTTTTTTCTTCAGTCTGAGCATCAAGCTAATACAGGCATTCAGTGAAAGCCCTCCCAGGTGCTAAAACAGTGTGCAGTTTCAGGATTGCAGAGGCAATTACTGCTGAATGCATTGTATGGTTGGTGCACCTGCCAGGTAGAGTATGCAGCGGGTACCCAAAGAATTGAAGGATAATTTCTCCATCCCGAGATCCTTTAGGAAGTCTGCTAAGGCTATCAAAAGCCAGGAGTCGAACTGAACAGATACAAACCTCGGCTAACAATGCACAAGGTCAGACCTCTGCTTTAGGCAGAGACCTACCAGCACAGGTCGGAGACAGGTATGCGACACAGCATTGTTCCTCCAGAACTGGCTCCAACTGCCTTGAGGAAAGACAGAAATCTGACATTTATAACCTGGCTCAGATAAATAAGTGATTTAAGCCAGTCTTTGACCTTGCAAGTCACCTGTATGCTTCCTCTTTCTGTATACATAAACCTGAAAGGTGCTCTTCCCTTTAAAGATTTCATACTGGTCACAAGTGCATTCATATTATGTCTATGCAAAATTCCAAGACGTTTCACTGGGTAATGAATCTGGACAAAGTAGAGGGAATAATAGCAACAAAAGCCGGTGTTTCTTTCCTAATGAGGCTCAAATTCCCATTGAGATAAGTTGTAGAAATTTATTTCTAGTATGTTTAGAATAATTGTTTATACATTGTTGGGGAAAGGACTGCCTAAGCTTTAGCAATTTGCATTGCCAGCAGGTATTGGCTTATGTAAAGGATGTTTGATTGCTCATGATCTTCACCTGCCCACTGCTCTCTGGCAGAGTCAGGCCTTTGGATGAGAGGACAGAGTTTTTGTATCAGTAGAACACCAGAGGAGCTTCTGCATCAATAAAAACACCTGAGGTCAGGTGAGAAGGGTCCCACTGACCAGTACGACACTTGCCATGACAGGTGGTTCCCTCTGCTGAGGTCTGGCAGGGTTTGCAGATATGAGCATGTCTCCTTGTCTTTCTCGCTGAATACCGCTACAAGTGGTGTACCAACATGGAGCACAACATCATGCCAGCTACATCCAACGTGGAGACAAGGAACAATGAGAGAGAAACTTCAGACCTCACAGAGCACTGTAAAGGTAAAGAAAATCTCCTGAAGGAAGAGGAGACTGAGAAAGGAGTAAAACAGACTCCAAAATAAAAAGGGCTTCCTAAAAGGGAGAGTCAGAGTAAAAGAATCAGCTCTGTAAGAGAGAGCTGTAAACGAGAAAGAAAGCTCAGAGGTAAGAGTCACAGAATAGAGGCCTCTAGAGAAAGGGAAAGAAACTGAGAAGGCAAGGAGTCCTTCTGGTAAAGAACGAGAACCTTGGTGGAGTCTGTCAAAGCGTTGGATCAGGGCTGCAGCCAGAGCACTCGCAAGTCATCTAGGAATGTTTTGGACAAATATTTTGGATAAATTTTCATCGGTAAAAACAAACAATTTGGCTTGGAGCAGGGAAAAAAGCAAGGTTCCAATCATTTTTCCTGGTCATGCAGCTGACCCAAACTTAGGGAAACTGCGTGGTTACATGTACTAGACTCAGGCAGCCAGCTAAGCTCCCTCTTGTCGCTGGCGGTTGCTAGGCCGCTGGAAATGGGAGCCAGAGTGTGCTTTGTTAGAGTTTGCTGATGGCTGTTTTGTGCGCGTGAATCCCAAGACAGTCCTGTGTTTGGGGTCTATGAAGAAGGTCGTCTGTTTCCCAGTAGCTGTGGAGGAAAAGACGCAAAACCGTGAAACCACAAAACTGCCAGGATGCTTTGGCCAGAGAGTCTTCCCAATCCAGGACCCCCTGCTGTGGAAGCCACTGCTTGCAGCCAAGAAGCTGCTGATTTTTTCCCCCTGCAAACCTGACTACACATGTCTCAAATCTAACTGGAGACTGATAAGAGAAAGACAGCATACGTACTGGCGAGGTGGGCCTGACAAGACACATCTGCTATGGTGATGAGCACTCCACCTTAGGAGGGAACACTTCCTGCAGACAAGGATCACTTTCAATGACGCTGGGGGGAAAACCAGTTGCTAAAAGAATCAGGACTAAATAACAGCTGCTGCATTTTGAAGAAGTCTTTGGAACATTCTTCAGAACTTTGAACTCAAACATATGTCTTTAGAAATTGCCAGATACAACCATGATGGACTCTGTGAGAAGCGTGATATTTAGCTTCATTTAATCTTGTGCATCCTTATAGTTGTTCCTCTGGTAAATAAATTTGGTATTTTTAAATTGTGTTGCAGAGATAAAGCAATTTTTTTTGAGGATTGGCTTATACAGAAAGGGGGAAATGTTGCAGAAGTTTATTTCTAGTATGTTTAAAATGATTGTTTGTACACTGTTGGGAAATGGACTGCCTAATTCTTGGTAGTTTATGTTATCTACAGATGTTCACTTTATGTAAATGATGTTTGATTGCTCATGATCTTCACCTGCTCACTGCTCTCTGGCAAAGCCAGGCCTTAGGATGAGAGAGGAGAGTTTTTGTATCAATAGAAAACCTGAGGAGTTCCTGTTATCAATAAAAACACCTGAGATCAGACTATCAGGGTTCCATGATCCAGGATGGTGCTTGCCATGACAGGATGTTCCCTCTGCTGCAATCAGGCAAGGGTGTGCATCTATGAAAATGTCTCCTTGTGTTTCTTGCTGAGCCATGCAGTAACATACTGCTATAGAGATAGTCATAAATTAACAAAATTACCAACTTTAATACAAAGTCACAGGTGTAATGATACCAGGAAGGGCAGGCAAGCAGAATGCCCACAACTGTCAATCCCCTCAGAAGAACACCCCATTACTATCAATAATCTTAGGAACAGGTACCCAGTGAAGGGTCCCCCAAACCAGGACAGTTCTCTTGTGTTCCTTTGCAGTCTCTTATAGAGCTACTGTAAAATGCTGAGTTCTGCAAAGAGCAGCGACACAGATACTAACCAAATGAAGTCACTTAACCCTACTATGGAGGTGTGAAAACTGTGGGCCAGAGAGACTTCGGAATAAGCTGAGAGCCCTGCATGGTGGGAGCAGTAGAGCCCTGGTGAGGACCACAAGGAAGAGGAAGAAGTGTCTGTGTTCTGATCACCAGCTTGCTTGACAGACATCTCAGAGGAGAAAGGTCTGAAGGGAAGCACAGCAGGCCCATCTCTGAAAGCAGACCCTGTGTCTCACACCTACAAGGTACAAACTGTCAGTTCCCGGCCCCGTCCAAGACACAACTCATCAGGGTCACCAGCCAGGCTGGAAACATTGCAGATGATGAATCCAGTCTCCCATCTAAGTGCTGAAGTCTCCAGCGTGGGATTGGATGCCAGGGACAATCTGTTACCTGAGTGCTGAAGTCTCCAGCATGGGATTAGAGGCCACTGACAGTTCCTGGAAAATCTTTTCCAAGAACCTTTTGAAAGACAAGGTTCTAAGAAGCGGCCTCCCCCAGACACTAGCACAAAAGTTGGAAACCTTAAGGCTTCACCCACATGGATGACATAAAATGCTTTAAGTGACTTACAAAGCATAATTTGCATAAAATGGTGGTCTTTGGAAAGGGAGCTGAGGGTGGCTTTAATTTTTTACAACTTTCTTTTCCCCCCTTAGTTTTAATAGTGTCAGAGACTTCGAAGAAGTGACTCCTTTTAATAAACCCATTTAGAAATTTATGGAGACAGACTCCTGTCTGAGTGTCCCTGAGCAACTGTGAGTTAGAGAGGAATCTGTTCTCCACTGCGCAGGCTCCCTAATTCATGCTGGGATTTTTCTCCTTTCTGGCTAGAAGTATTCAAAGAGGATTTTGCTGATGATCTAAGCAGTGATTACAAGGTTGATTTTAAACCTGCTTAACCTTGACAAAAATGAATACTGGGAGACCGAGATACCAACACACAGTAACCACACACACAACACATGCACACGCACACACACACACTTCATCCATATGGAATAGAAAGGCCAGGAGAGGCACTAGTGTGTAGCCTCCCCTCAGTGAGACACTGAGCAGAAGAAACAGAAGGCTTGCAAGTTGAAGGGCCTGGAATATAAAAATGAGTTCAAGGCCAGTAGAGGCATCTCACTGAGAACCCATCTCAAAATAAATAAACACGTACCTAGGCTGGCGAGGCCATGGAAACCAGAGAAGAAACTTCTACAGTTCCTTTCTTCAATCGGGTTAATCTTCAATAGTGTTCTAGATACTTATCCTACCCATGGATAAGTGTGGCTCTCACCCTTCATCAAAAGGCTTCTCTTTGCAACACACAGAAAGCACTGCAGAAAGTCACAAAGGTCAATATGCAGAGATCAACAGACTTGGGGAGGGGGGGTTGGGAATGCCTAACTGATATATTTACAACATAATGTCTACACTTAAGACTCAGGGAAAATCCGTGAAAACAGGGCTGAGAGTTGTAGTGCTGAGGACCATGACATCTGCTAGAAGAGAGTCTCTTCAAAAACAGAAACAAGAAACAAAAGCAAAGATGGAGAAAGGGAAGACAGGGGAAGCATGGGAAATGAGTATGATCAAAATATGTAATAAGAAATGTTCTAAGAATTAATAAAATATTATACTACTTAAAACACAAAGGATAATTTTTAAAAGTTGGAATGCATTGCTAGAGTGAATTGCCTAGCACACACACTGGCAACACAAAATTACTGTTCCAGTGGAGCTGTAAATATGTATCTACATTGTTCATCTTAGCTCAACCAGTAATTTTAAAGAGGTGATGGTATGTGCCTGTGTTTGATATTCCAACAGATGAATTTTCTTTTAAATTAGGGATCTTGGGCCCTTTTTGCACCCATGTCACTCAGTTTTCTATTTGTTCTCCAACAAGTTAACAACAAGGTGAATTTTTCTCTGAGCTCTCCCAGAAACTCATGATTTAAATTCACATGGATAATCCTTCACCCTTGGTGTGTACTGTTTGCCCGTGGCAGCATCTTGGCTTCTGAGTAACCTGCCTTTGGGTTCGGTAGCTGTAACAACCACAATGAGGATGGCAGATGCATCTGTTCAAGTACATACGCTTAATCGGACAGCCATTTAAATGCTTCTCTGGAAGAGATGCTTGTATCCCTCTATTAAGTACTCGGGAAAGAGGCACAGAGCCATTGAGTCACTTGGACAGAGTGACACCGCAGACAGTGAGTGTGCCTTGAACCCATGCCCTCTGGATTGTCCCCTGCACCCCAGCAGCATCGCCTCTCTGGTTGAAAAGCCTGCCTCCCTGTTTGGCATGCCTTGTTCTCTTTAAAAACCTCATATTCCTTTGCATATCATGCATCACAGTGATTTATCCTGCACACTGTTATGGAAGCCTCTGTTTTCCCCACAGTTTGTGATAAATGAAGCTTCAAGCTTTTGCCATTTCATGAGATGTATTTGCGCTTACGCTGTGTGCGTCTCCTGGGACTATCAATGGATTCTTTGTAGTAAAAGAGTTGCTAATTGTATCACCCCAAACTTAACTGTCCTTTTGATGAGAGACACAGAGAAGGCTTGGTGAAACAGGACCCCTGGGTACATACCTACTCCAACAATACCTCTAAAGTGCCCACTGTTGCTACATGGCTAAAGGGTTGTTAAATGACAGAGTTGAGCAGTCATGTTTAGTGGGGCCTACCTCTAATCGCAGCATGCACAAATATGTGATAGCAGGTTCACAAGTTCAATGCCCACCCCAGTTATACAGCAAGTTAGTTACAGGCCACACTTGGCCACATAGGAACACCCCGTATCAAAACCATAAATTAAGCAAATGAAAGTAACTATCTTTTAAATATGATAACAATGTATAAGCTATTTTTATCTCTAAGACCTCACTAAATTTATACAAAGTAACCAATATTCTCCTTTTGTGGATTAGGAATGGGAAATCGGGTTGGTCACTTTCTCAGAGTTCCAAAGTCAAAAATTTAGCTCTCCGTGATCAGGACACGATTTCTTCTGACTTTAGCAAGGCCTGGGCTCATAGCTTTCTTGCCTGCTCCTGTTGGTAGACTAATGCTCGTTTGCAGGTGAAAATACTGCATACAATAGTCAGTACAAAGAGAATGAGGTTTGTTATGCTTCAAGCGCTCATTCTACGGCTGACACCAAGGATGACCAGGTCCTGCTTCCCCATCTGCTGAGGGCAGCTGTCCCAGACACTCATTTGGTGGCTACTGCCGATTTACAGATTGGTAAGAGAGAACCAATCGCTAGCAAAGTTTAGCAACTTGTCTGACTTTACAAGACCTAGCATGCAGAGGAAGAGAACTCCTCTCTGGCTCTGCTGATCTGCAAAGCCCACAGCCTGCTGCTCCGTCTCTCCACGGGAAATTAAAAGAAATGGGATGGCGGATGCCAGTTTATGACTTCGGAGACTATGGCATTGGTTATGTCAATTCCTGCACGTATTTGTACTTCCAAAGGTTTTCTGCCTTTATATTGTCTCCAATGTACTTCCTGGGCAGGGAATCAGTCTCAACTTCGATTATAATGAGACTTATCATCTACTAAACACTCGGTTATTTAATAGATAACTAGGCATTTTATATCTGAAATAGACAAACTCGCCAGCATCGGCCCTTGCTTAATAATCGCCAGCACAGAGCTCATGAATATTTCATGCTCCCTCATTCCTGCTGAGAGTGTGAACAGCCAGCATTTCTATGGCACTGGATTATACCGGGAACAATGGAAAACATATGTTTTGTGTGTTTTCTTTAACAATTTGAGGAGGGAAGAACACCTGGCAGCAACGGAGATAATGAGGGAACGGTTCGCCTTTTGTGATTGGAGTGCTTGAAATAAAAATCTCAAACGGTAAGTTGTAATCCGAACCACAGTAATTATGGGAGGCTGTGTAAAAGAGGTGTGCATTTTATATTCATAAATCTAAATGAGCGTATCTACGAGTAAGTAAACTTTATTCGCTTTTCCACAGCTCCTAGCCTACCATCTCCAGCCCCCAGATCCTGATGACACTGTACTTACTACTCAGACACAGGGAACTGACAGGTCTTGGTTTGTTGTCCTTTCTTGGTTCTTCCCGTTATCTCTGCTGACGGGGAGTCCGAGTGGTCTTCGGGATCAGCAAGGTAGTGGGTGTTCAGAGCTAGGAACACAGAGGAGGCTGCTGAGCAGGAAATCTCACATGAGGGAGGGTGAAGGCATGAGTAAGGAAGGGTTCTTCAGGTAGCAGAGGCTCCAGGCAGAGCCAGTATAAAGGAGCAGGGCATTGTCAAGACACTGGAAGGGAGTCAACAAGAGGTATAGAGCGTGAGATGAGACGGGCAGGGGCTGGATCACATGGAGTCCAAATAAACCATAAGGAAGGGTTGAGTGCTCCTTTAATAATGGCTGCAGCACTGATGGGTGTGAAGCTGGGAGGAGCAAGGTCTGATTCTTCTCTACAAAGCTGACTCTGGGTGTGAGCAGAGAGAAAGACACAGAGGGGTCATGGGAGCTCACTGTGGGCTGAATGCAGACCTCCAGGAAAAGGGTGTGTAGGCCTGGAGACCTCATGGAAGGTTTCTTCCTCTTCCACAGAAAGGGGTGAAAGGGGTTAGAAATGTCGCAGAAAGGACCTAAAGGGGCGTGAACATTGACTAACGAATGTCGGGCTGGTCCAACTGTTGCCATTGTGAGACCCGTTTCAGGCTTTGCAACTTGATCATTAAATTCTCTATCACCATTTCTGGGGAATCAGGGAAAGAAAATGCAAATATATGAACGTAGAGCCACTTTCTGAATGTGCTTGGCAATGCCCAGACTTTTACCCACATCTGCAGAGAGAGCAACGCTCTGTGCCGATTGTACTCTTTGTCCTCAAGCCTGGATGCAGACCGGGCAGGAGCTCCGTTCCACACAAGCAGAGGAGAGGCAGCCCTGGCTGAATTATAAGAACGTTTGGAGTGACACCACCCTTCCTTTCCCTCACTGTCCTTCGTCTTCTAAATCTTTACCTAAGTTTCTCAGGTGTGAGCTAACAGTTACTCAAATAGATGCCAAGGTTTATATAGACAAACAAATATGTGGAAATATCCAGGAGCAACAACATCTGAAAAGAAAAAGTAGGGGCTACTAACACAAATGATCATGACATCCTCTGTCAGGAAGGCCGAGAGATGACTCTTTCTAGAAAGAAGAGGCTCCATCCACCTTCTAAAGGCAGAGAGACTGTGCCTGTCACAGTGGAAGACAGGCAGCTCCCTGGAGGGAAATAACGCTTACACTCACTGTGGATTGGGGGATCATGTCCCAGCTAGGAGCAGTATCTCTGGGGTTTACAGAAGACTGCTGGGTAAGAACTTCGGAAGAGGCCATGTGCTCTGAGAGGAGGGTGTCTGGCTACACCTAGGAAATGGAAAGAGGTAATCAGACCTAGTGTGAGGCTCAGGTCAGGGGTGGAGAAATGAGGGGAGCCTATCGCAGTAAATTTAAGTGAGACGACGAGGAAGCCATTCGTGTTTCATGACCGAAATCAGGTCTCAATACCTGCTTTTAGAGAGAGAGAACTAGAAAGAGCAACTTCAGACTTTTTGAATATTCTATATATTATTTCCTGTTAGCAGTATCACACGCAGGCATGCATAGAGCATGCTTGTCATTAGGGGAAAACGGCAGTCACATGACTAATAAAATAAGAATGACAGTATCATCAAAAGTCGAAAAACTGTATCCCCGCAGTGGTCAGGAATGCAGAACACCTTCGGTAGGGGCGAACAGTTAGTGACATTTTAGGCAGGTTCATCAGGACATAAATATCAAGGGCAGAGGTGTTTGATCAAAAGAGAGAAAACGAATCTGATGAAAAGATTTTGGATGAAATCTAGAATATAAAAATGACTTTGTGGGGAGGAGAAATGGCTCAGGGGTTGGTTAAGAGCACTCCCTTCTCTTCCAGAGGACCTGAGTTCTTTTCCTAGAACCCACACTGGGCAGCTTACAACCATCTGTAATTCCAGCTCCAGGGGATCGAGCACTCTCTTCTGCGTTTTGTGGCCGTCTGTACTCACAAGACACACACACACAAATAAAATAATACAATAATTTGTTATTGTATTCATACTGTGTATTCATATGGGATGTTATTATTATATAATGTTATATATTGTATATTTATATTGTATCAATTATGCGAAATAACTTTAGTATTGAACATCAAAATATAACAATAATTTTAAAATGAATACCTAGGAGCTAGAGAAAACATCACCTGTATGTAGCCGTACACCTACGGGGTGGCTCAGCACAGGAAGACAAGGAACTGTTTTCATAGGTGGAAGCACTGCCAGACCTCAGCAGAGGGAACCACCTTCCTGGCCAGTGCCTTACTGGCCAGTGGAACCCTGAGCATCTGAACTGAGGTATTTTTATTGATACAGAGCTCCTCAGGTGTTCTACCAATAGCACATGCAGATCATTAGCAATCAAACATCCCCCACGTAAACCCAACACTTGCAGACAATATAAAATGCCAAGAACCTAGGCAGCCCCTCATACAACAGAGCATAAAATAATTATTGTATATATAGCTAAAAATAAACTTCCTCAACACCTGTAAATAAAGTGCTTGCCACATAAACATGAGGTTCTGGGTTCGATCCCGGGCACTCGTGTAATAAGCAGGTTGTAGTACTACTGGTGCTATATGCTGGTAATTCCTGAGGTGAGCACAGTGAATTCCTGGAGCTCACTGGTCATCCAAACAAGGTGAATCTTTGAACTCCAGGCCAGTCAGAGACACTGTCTCAAAAACCAACCAACCAACAAAAATGAGGAGAGCTTCTGTGCAAAAGCTCCCCGTGCGCATAGACATACAGAGGTTAGCCTCCCCCAACACGCATCTACATACAGATAGACATGCACACCTATGCCATCCCTTATAAGATAAATAAAATAAAATTTTCAGCTAAAAATAAGAAGACTAAGATTCTTCGGGGACACAGGCAGGTGATATTTTGCTTAATTTGAATTCATAGTCTGTCTGACAGAATATTTGTGCTTAGTGTTTATCTGTAAAATCCTTCCTTGGTTGCTGGGGTGTAGCTCAGCAGAAGAGCATTTGCCTAGAACATACTAGGTTCTGGTTTCCATCCAGCCACCACAAAAACAAAAACCACATTTCTGTACTTCCCTAAACGCAGTGGCTAGTATTATTTTGCCTGTGGGCTGTGACTTGTTGGCCCTCGAGCTGCCCAGTCCACCCTTCAATTTCAACTCTGTCACTGCTTCCTCTTACACTTGGCTCAAGCCACATTTGCTTCATTTCTGTCTATAAACCACCCTATATTTGTCCTTAAAGCTGGGCCTCCGTCTTTACCCTCACATATAGCAGACACATAGAGCTTTCACTTCACGGCAACTAAATTCCAAATGCCAGTGTTACACGGAATCCAGCTCTGACCACACTGATTGGCCAGCCTCCAGCTCAGCCACTCTATTACCATTTCATGCCCCTCTCAGCCGTGTTTGTCTCTAGAATATCGCAGGGATTCAATTCTTCAAACACTTTATTGTGTAAGCCCATGTAGATAGCACTTAAGGTCAGAGCGTTCATGTCGGGTTGAACCTCGTGAGGAGACTGTCACCTCACAAAGGATGGCTTTCTTATTAGTGAAAACCAAAGTCAAGAATGCCTGAAGAGACAAAAGGGGTGGTGGCTATGGGCCACACACTGTGGACACTTTAAGGCCAGGCAGAAAAAGCGGTAGGAAAGGGTCCTTCTGACACAGACAGGTCCCAGTGATTTCTGTGGGGCTATTCACAAAGAACACCCATCTGAAACATTATACCTGCCCACATGGAACACTCGTTCCTGGAAAGATTTAACTTGCTCTAGGCTCTGTGATCCTTCTGGGTCCTCCAAACGGCCATCACAAGGAAACAAACGTGCATACACAACAGAAAAATCTATGCAAAATACAAAGCCACAAAAGCTACAGTAACAAAGTGCAAAGCTACAAGAAACACAGTAACATATTCAATTTTAAAATGCCCTGCTCCTGAGACTCTGGAATAAACAGGTTACCCAGAGTGATGAGCAACTCACAAGGTCCAAAGTTTATTAGGTCTGGGGTCAGCAAGACGGCTCAGTGGGTAAAGGCTTTTGCCATCAACCTGATGACCTGAGTTTGATCTCTAAGTCTCACATGGTGGAAGGAGAGAAAAGACTTCTCCTGTAAGTTGTCCTCTGACCTTCACAAGTGCACTGTGGTGCATACAGACACACACACACACACACACACACACACACACACACACACACACTAAACAAGTAATTGCCAAAATTAAAGTTTATCAGGACTGGTGCCAGCAGCCAGTTGCTTTCTGGGTATAAGACTTCCTACTTTAAATGCATCCAGTTGGATTTTTCATAGCAAGCATTCATATGTAAAGAGAGCATAAAAAAATCTTAATGTAAAAGCAGCTAGGTGTACCAAGAAGTGGGAAGGGAAAGCAGAATAAACTCAGGAAAAAAAACAAAACTATAAAATTGTAATTGTAGCAAAACATCAGAGAGAAAATAAGCAATCTTCCCAGAAACTACAGTGGAGAGAAACCCACAAATGAGATTTACATGGAAAGTAACTTCAACAGAGACTAACGCGAAGCAGAAAAACGCAGCCAAGCACCCTCCTTCCTAACCTAGAGGATGTCCACTACCAAGAGTGTGTGTCTGTCTGGCGATGAGTACGTTCTGAATGAAAAATGAATTCAAGTGCAAGAGCAACAGACGTAAAAACCTCCATAGGAAGATGCTTTCTATGAAAGGCAAATTGGAAAAGCACTTCTCTGTAGTGGAGTAGGTCAGGGTGTTTTGAAATCATTAGGATGCTTTTGTTTTTGTCTTTTTGTTGTTGCTTTCTTTTGAAATGCCTTTAAACTTATTTCTTGTCAATTCTGTACAGGTGTGCAGTGTATTTTGACCACACTCACTCGCCATTACCCTGGTCTATTCCCCTTTCACTCTGTCTTGACCCCTTCTCTCTAAGAAGCTCTTTCCTACTTTTATGTCATTTGCTTATTAAAGACCCTCTGAGTTTAATTAGGGTTTCTGGCGTGAGCACAAGTAAGGAGTTATTTACTGGAGGTTGGACAATTTACAAGTGGTTACACCACTGAAGAAAAATGGCTCCTCTCCCTCGGCAGCCATCAGCTGACAATGAAGAGACCAGAGACCCCATGTGAGACCATTTTTGTGACCAGACCCCAATTTGTGTACATACTCAGGCCCTCCTCCTAGGCCCGGTTCTGGCCTGCATATATGTGGTCAAGGCCCGGACCTGAGCCTGACCTTGCAGGCTACTCAATCCCAGGGGCAAGCCATTCTTTGTTAAGGGTTGACCAACTTGCATGGTGCTGACCCCAGCATGCTGGTTTTTCTCTGCAGAATAGAAGTGCATTTGCTTTTTTTTGCGTAGGTGGTCTTGCTGGTCCTTGGGGGAGCAAATTTCAGACTCAACAGACAATAGCTCCTAGATTAGGAGCAGAGTCTTGGGAGCTTCTTCCCCAGCCATGCTGGGATTTTGATTGGCTTCATCTTGTGCAGATCTAGTGCAACTAAACATTGCTGTCATGAGTTCATGGGTGCAAGGGCCATGTCAGATCCAGAAGACAGTGTTTTCCAGCGCTCCTCCGCACCCTCCAGCTCTGAAATGCTTTCCACACACGTTCCTGAGCCTCAGGATGGGAAGTTGATACCTATGTCCTGTTTGGGGAGGAGAGCATGGTGATCCCTATTCTCACACTTTAACCAGTTCCGAGTTTCCGTATTGCCCACTGCTCACGGCGGACAGAGCTGTTCTGACCAAAGTTAAGAAAAGCACAGCTCTCTAAATAGAAACATTAAAATTTAGAAGGATTTTTTTGTCTTAAAATAAAAGTAAAAGAGTCTCCACGTCAATTTTCTTATTTGATGTTCATCTCCTTGTTTTATGCATGGAAAATATTATAGGCTTATGATAATAGCCACCATAAATAATTTTGTATCTCCTTTTTCTTACTATATTAAAAGCAATCTTCAGTTGCTGTATGGCCTTTATTGTTTTCCCTTCTGACAACTAATAGCCCACATCCACATTATATGATTGTTGTTTATTTTTTGCATTTTCCTTCCTTATATTTCTTTATTAAAATATTATTAAACTTTTAAACTTTGTTTCTAAAAGGGACATTTTAAATTAATGTTATAGACTCTAGTTTGAAATCATGTCAATGCAAGAAGAAAATTGCTCACAAATGCCATTCTGGAGGCATGAACATTTTCAATTATTTATGTGCATCTTCAAAACAGCACACAGGGATGGTGGATTCTACACTGTGCATCAGTCTTATGCCCAAGGTGTTGCATTTTGCTTTAATGATGTGTTGGGTTCTTTTCACCATTGTCTATAGTTACAGGTCCTCACACTGCCCTGACTCGTAGACCTGAGGTTATTTATCACTCCTGAAATCAATGTCTTGATTTGATGAACTCGTGTTCTGATGGATTGCTTGTCTCAATAGTACATAAGAATCATGAGGGAGAGGACCTGTGCGTCTCACCCATTGCTGTCTGCCCAGTGCTTGGGATAGTGCCATGCCATGATTAAGTACGAGTCACTGATGAGTGGATTAACAAAACCAGAGAGCCACTGAGTGAGAGGGCTCCATCTGTGTTAGATGGGCTCTGTAGCTGCTGTCTGCTGGGAAAGGAACAACTCAGATATGACTTTCAGTCTTGGCATCACCTCAGGACGCTGAAGGCTTCTTTAAAAGGTTGTAACTCCATAAGGTTACAAAAGACTTGATGCTGACTCTTTATACTTCTTCCAGAAACATGGAAACTTTATTTCTTACACAAAGGCAAAAAGAAGCTGTTGAATCTCCCTGGAACCGTAGTTACAAGAGGATGCGAGCCACTTGATAACAGTACTGAGAACTGAACTTGGGTTCTCTGCAGGATCAACAAACGTGAAGAACCACTGAGCCATCTCTCCAGCCCTCCCCTAAGTAGTTTCTGACTTGTAAAAATTTGACCTGAAATTAAAATACCAAGGATCCATTTTCCCTTTAAGAAATAGAACATGTTCAAGGCTACAACTTGAATACCTGTTTTGCTTATTTGCATCACAATTAACTCTCTGAAGTGCAAGCAGGAGGGCAAAATGGCCAGAATTTTGCTGCAACTATGCTCAGCTCTGGCTTTGACATACAGATATGTTCGTCCTTCACCATGCATGCTATTGTGCACTAGGAAAAGAGGTGTCCGGAGATGCTGGTTCAGGCTACAAAATCCCTTGGAAGAATTTATGTAAATTTTCATTGAGCTCACAAGACTGCCCTGACAATCAGTGGACACAACAAATGTTGTTGATGTTGTCCTGAAGATGTTTAAATTCCTAATAATGGCTTCTTTCTTCGGGAGAGTTATACAGCAATAAAGGCTTCCCTTGAAGGTGAAGGAAATTTACATTTTTACTCAGGATCATAAATTAAGTGAAGATATCCTGAGTTGAAGAAAGGGTTTTCTCCCAGACACATGAACCCTCAGTTTGTATCACATTCTCTCCTTTGTATGTCACATACTGGAAACCTTTCAGTAAGAAACATAACTGGAACAACAGGGGTGGTACATGCTTAAAGTATGTGAAAATATTTGTTTTAAAAAAAAATCCTTATGAGAACCAGGGAGACAGCTGAATGGGTAACGTTCTTGCTGTGTAAGCATGAAGACTTGACTTCAGATCCCCAGATCCCGCATCCTACATTTTTAAAAAGCCAGGTGAGCGGCACACACCTGCAATCCTAGCTCTGGGATTGGAGAGAGATGACCCAGATACTCATTGGCCAGTCAGTCTAGCTCATCATGTGTTCTCTAGGTTCAGCAAGAGACCCCCGCTAATAAGCTTATTGATTGCTCAGCATGCTTTCTTATACCATCCGGGACCGCCCACCCGGGGGTGGTTCCCGCCCCCTGTGAAATGGGCCCTCCCACATCAATCTATAGGCTATTCTGCTGGGGGTATTTCTCAACTGAGGTTCCTTCTTCCTAAGTGATATCAGCCCATGTCAAGCCAACATAAAAACTAGCACAGTAATTATAGTCGGTACTATATGTGAATGTAACTCAAACCATAGCTAAAAGTCAAGAGCCACAATAGCGCCATTGTGGACATAGCAAGTGAAATGAACTGCGCTGTGCCATAATACAGCATTTCAGTGGCTTATGCATCAGAGTTCAATGTTTCCCCATGCATTGTTGGTTCTGGTCCTGTTCTTCTCAAAGCTCGAGTCATGTGTTGGCTTGGAGGTCTAGACTCTTCTTGTCTTTAGACTCCAGCATTTACCAAGCACCTTCCGTGACTGCACTGGAGACAGTGTGCAGAATCCATATCTCTTCTGTTCTGTTTCTGTACAACAAGGCTGGTCCCAGACTCCTGCTGACCCACCATCAGGATGGGAAAGCTCAGAAGCAGATATGCAGTAACAGGACAGCTTAAAGATAAAGTCATATTGGGGCTAGAAGATGTGCTACAGAAAAGGAAAGAGTACATCATTCCATTAACTGACATACGGGTGAAGCCATGCTTAAAATTCTCTACTTGGACATTTGTCATCTTCTTAGCTCATCATCACTTCAGTAAACCATGCCAACAAAGGGACCGCAAGACATCTCAGTGGGCAGAAGTACTTGCCATGCAAGCCTGATGGCCTGAGTTTGATCCACATAAACGTGGAAGGAGAAAAGCTGCTTGACAAGTTGTCCTCTGACCCCCTAAAAGTCCACTTTGTCATGTGCAAGTGCCAACACACAGAAGTAATAGTAATAATAATAATAATAATAATAATAATAATAATAATAATAATAATAGAAAATGCCATCCAAAGCATGTTATCAGTTTTAATCAGGCCTTTCCCCTCGTGTGTTTGCTTGCTTTGTTTTGTTCTGATATGGACCTGACTATCCATGGAATAACTCCTTTTTAACATACCTGTGAACTTTGCCTTCCATCAAGACCATCTTGAAAAGAAACTATGACATCAGACTCTTCCAAGATTCTAAAAAGAAACTGGCAATGGGTACATCATAAATATTTATTGACAGAATATTAAATGAGTGAGTAAGGACTCACCTTACAGGCTCTGAGATAGATGCCCAAGGAACCAAATTTTTGGTACCCAAGACTATTCCATGCCTGCACTACAGGGCAGGAGACATAGACTCTGGAGCAAGCCGCTGGGTTCTGTTTGCTCTCTATGGGTCTTGATTTCTTTGGGCCTCTTTGCTAATGTGAGTAGCATTTTGAGTTCAGCAGCTCCAGAGATTTGCCTGAGATTTCACTGTGGAATCACTAGCATGTTGGTCTTAGCATGCGCAAACCCTCCCTTGCTTCCTTGACATGTGGAGTTAGAAAAGGAAAGCAAATAGCCCTCCTTACAGAAAATGGAAAAATCGATATTTCTGCAAACTTTGCTCTAGGTGGCGTTTCACACCGAAAGTCTCACAGAGTCATCGTAGGGAGGCTGGGCAACTGGCAAAATGCTGCTCCTGTTCTAGCCAGGCCTGGAGCAGCAATCAGGCACTGGGACAGTAGCAAAGGGTTTGCCTAGGGTGCACATAGTGGCTGGTTCTTGGCAAGCAAACCACAGATTTGGGGAGGAGGCACAATATGGAAGCAATATGATTTGCTACCTAATTGTCTACAATCCAGAAGGGTGGTCACGCTGAATGGTAACACACAGAGGGAAGCTTAAATATAATAACATAGTGTTCATGCTCTGTTCTAGAAGTTATTACTTCTGGCACCATGGAGGCAGATGGCTGGCACCGGCCACCACCAGGCAGTGCTAAATGGGTAAGCGGTGCTGAGGAGCAGAGTCATCTATGGGGAAAATGATGGTAATGAACTGCCCACGACTGTGAAAACTCAGTGAATTTGGTTAAACACAGCCTGTAATTCCATTTGCTACACGGCCGTTGGATACACTTACTCCCTTGCGAAGGTCCTCACTCACAGTAATAAGCCTGACAGGAAAATTGCTGCTGTTTCTGCTCCCAGTGTCTGGCTCTTCTCCACGGAAGTCTTGATCAAGAAGAGGAACAGAGCCTCACCTTCCTATCGTACCTAGGGTCAGCAGGTTGACACGCCCATGGTCATCTAAGCTGGTGATGCATTTTGCTTTTTTCAGGAAGGGCCATTCAAGCATGATAATAGCTATCTCGAGACTTAGTGGAGACTTGGTTCTTTAGGAAGAATTTTTTTATAAGGCAGTTGTTCGGTGTCTATCTTTTCTTCTTAGGAACTTTCCCGTCTGTGTTAGATGAAGAGCATGCAGGGTAGTTTTTGTAGTGTGGATGGGGGCATGGCCACAGAGTGAAGGCAAGGGTTCGTCTATATAGAATTTGCAGGTTCATGTCAAGATTTCATAAAGGAAGGTACTGGAGAGGTTCTTCAGCTTGGGGCTCTGCTGTCCCACGCAGGGCTCCTCCTTGACCCTGCTAGTCTCCCAGCCCTGTGTTACTTGCATTAACAGTAGGACCACGGAACACAGGAGTGAGCACTTAGGGGTATTTATATCGCTTCCACAATTCCATTGAATGCAGTACAAAATAAAAGCAATTCATATTGCCTGTGCCTTTTCAAGTTTTTATTTTTCTGATAATTCACTTTCATTATACTCTATCAAAAGCATAATTCCGTGATGGATTGGAAATGTAACAGATACCACCTATCGTCACAGTGTTTGGAAAATAATAAATTGGGTTGTAGAGGTGGGTTTAGTTTGCACATCTTACAAGATGTAGGGCGTTAGGCAAATGACTAATCAATCTATATTTTGGGTTCTCAACATATGATAAGTATTGAATTATAACACAATTAAAGAATTGTACATATCACAAACTACACAAAGCTATTGGAGAAAACATATCCCCCCTCTTCTGAATATCACAGAGGACCTGTGCATTCAGTGCAGTGTCCCAGAAAGATGCTCAGGCCAGGTAGCAAGGACCTGCTTTGTTCCTCTATTTCAGTGAATTTACTGAACACCTGCTCAGTCCCAGACAGAGTCTCAATGGCTAGAGATGCCCAAGTAGACAAATGATGGCAAAGACTCCAGTCCAAGTGGAGTCTGAATTTGAATAGGGGCTGGAGTCAATACAGAATACATAAATAAATAGATAAATAATGAATAAATAAAAACAACAAATGCAAGATTCTAAAAATAAGCTATATATTGTGTGTTGCATATTATATTATATACATAATATCTAAATATATATAAATAATGAATAAATAAAACAGCAAATGCAAGATCCTAACAAAAAACTATATACTGTGTACAACATATTATATATATATATACATACTATTAAAATATATAGCTATTACTAGGAACTAATTATTTCTGCGGGTTGAGACTCACAAAGTCATTTCAAGGACTTTCTCAGTGTAAAGAACATAAAATGCCAAGTTGAGAAAATGCCTAGTATTTGACGATGGCATGGACCATTTTGTCTTCGGTCTAAGGTTGATTCCAGTTGCTACTCCAGAACAATATTTTCCCACTGTTATTCAAAACCTTGCCGGGCAGTGGTGGCACACGCCTTTAATCCCAGCGCTCAGGAAGCAGAGGCAAGTGGATCTCTGTGAGTTCAAGGTCAGCCTGGTCTACAGAGTGAGTTCCAGGACAGCCAGAATCATAACAGAGAAATCCTGTCTTTAAAAAAAAGCCTTTAAAGAGGAAAACCCACAAAAAAATGAATCCTGCTTCCCACGTGGTTATGCTTGAATAGATAATTCTGGAAGCATTTTGGGGAGAATAGAGGTACATGGTGGTCTCTGGAAGTCTTTAGAAGGAACAATTCATAAAAAGAAAAGTTCAATTAAAAAAATAAATTTACCGACTTGACTCGAAGATGACCCAGGGGAATCGTAAGTAGAAATGTGGAAGGAGAGAAGCTAGCGTCAGAACCAGGCTTAGAGAAAGCCTGCAAGAGGGATTGTCCTGGGGTTCAGGCACAAAAGCAAACTTAGATCCTCAAACACTGGAAGAAGGAGGACCTGCAAGATTACAAGGCACAAACATAGAATTAAATATGTTGCTTTGGAGAAAGGTCCAGCCAAGAACCTGATTAAGACTAAATGTTAATAAGTTCAGCTGTTGTTAAAATAACTATTACTGAGCTAAAGGGAATAGATTAAACATTGGCATAGATGTTCATGGGTTTTAAGGAACCTGGGAATGCATCTCAGTTTAAAGATTGGTAGGCAGAATTCTCAGAGCCCTAGAGTTTTATCCACAGCACCACATAAAACTGTGCAAGGTGTTCCACACCTAAAATCCCATCCCGTAAGAGATCGCAGTGAGGATTACAAGTTCACAGTCATCCTCTGCTATGTAGCAAATTTGAGACCAGCTTCAAATACAATTTAAAAGATGGGTTTTAAAATTACGGATTGGATATAGCAGTTGATTGAAGAGTCCTAATTTTGAGATAAGTACAAATATTTGGGATACATTTAAGAAGAAAGAGAAATATAGAAAAAGCAATAGATAAAGAAGTGGGCTGATCTCTGTCCTGATCATATGATTGCCACTGTTTTGATTTTATATCGACGTGACAATCTAATGACTAAGGGTTAAACATCAACCATGCCTTATTTCTTATAAAAATCCTGATTAGTATTGTTGGTGTTTATTTCCTTTGTCCTTATGTCTTCCAGGACATATGGCTACTTGGATTTATAACTCATAGACATTGAAAATAAGACCCAACAGGATAGCCTTTCCTGAATGTCCCATATGCAGGGGAACTGACTGCTCCTGACTTGCAGACAGTTAATTTATTCAGTAGACATTGGGTATACATTCTGATACATTTATGGATATTTTGATGTCACCAGAAGCTTATTCCCTTCATCCTTCATATGAGAAGTGATGTCATTTTCACCTGCAGATGTAGAATTCAGTGGATGAGCTTCTAGGGAGCAGTGCAGAGAAGCCATTTGCTTTGTGGTCCACTTAAAATAATCTACATGAACAGCAAAGATTAAAAAGGAAATAAAACTAAAATTGTAAAAGAAAGGAAGCCTTGGGTGTTGTACTGGATGATTAGCAAGAGGTAATACTCAGACGATCACTGAGCAAAACCAGTGTGAGAGGGAGTCGGTGTGGCCTTCTTTACAGTAGCAGTAAAGGCTTGGGGACTTCTGAACATTAAGATACAGAATTGATGACTTCTCTTTCCCTTCTAGATTTTAAAAAATAGCCTTGCCGTGGTTGCCACTTGCCCTAAGAAGGATCTTCTACGTCATGAGATCCTAGAGAACTCCTAACAGCTGTTTGCATGTTCATGACAGATTGTTGTTTAACAGGTGGCTGAGAAAGCAGTGTAAAGAGCTCAGCTTGGAAGCATAACAATTTACAGTCGACAGTGAACAGCAGTTCACAAAGTACGTTTGAGTCCACAGTCTCCGTATGAGTTCCCAGGCAGCAGATCCCAAGATAGAGATTAACAGGTAGGAAATATGTGTAGTGTATTCTTAAGGAAGAAGGAAAGGGAGATTGGAATGGACAAATAAAACAACGAGCTATCATGTGGACACCAGGAAGGATACAGCCTATCCACGGAGAGCTTTGAGGCTGCTGTGACCCTTCAGCCGTGCCCTGAGTTGGTGTTACAAGGCTGGGGCTTTTATACTACAAGAATGGAGAATGATCTTGGAAAACAGAAACCATTCAGCCAAGGTGAATCCAGTATTCCTTAAACCAGTATTTCTCAACCTTCCTGGTGCTGTGATCTTCAATATAGTTCCTCAAGTTGTAATGACTCCAAATCATAAAATATGTCTGTTGATACTTCATAACTGTAGTTTTTTGCCACTCTTAGGAATCATAATGTAAGCGTCTGATATGCAGGTGGTCTTAGGTGACCACTATGAATAGGTTGTTTAACCACTAAAGGGATCGGACCAACAGGTTGAGTGAGAACTGCTGCCTTAAACATTTGGGTACCCTGTGACTCTCTAGAGCAAGTTTGCCCAAGCAACTAGCCATGGAGGACCCTGGGTGGCTAGCACCAATAGTCATGCAGCAATGCAGGACACTTCTTCCAAGCACGTGGCCTCTCCTTAGGCAACAGGATCCTGGTCTGAATACCAGATGTACTGCATCAGAGGGATAAGGGAGTAGATATCATTTCTCAGATCCCCAACCCCTCAACCCTTTGCTCTAGATTTCTTCAGTTTGTGCCCTCAAAAGATACACTTGTTGAGTGTTCCATCAGTGTAGGCATAGGGACAAATTGTGTTTCCCTTTTCACTCTTTCTCTCCCTTCCTCTCTCAGCCTCTTCTTGACATAATGTATCTGGGTGAGTCTCAATCTGTGAAATCTTTTTCTTTTATGTGATGGCTACTCTTATATCTTGTCTCATTCTTGTAGTGGAACATTGAACTTATTCTCAGATATTGTAAAGCTGCATACACTATCTCTGCTGTTAAACATACTTTAAAACATTTGCTATAAGTTGCTGGATGAAAGGTCACCTTAGAATCAGCTTCCTGGGTGTAGATGGACTACAGCCTTCTGGAAAGCAGAAAGAATGCTACTTTGAGGAACCACTACTTGTCTAAACAGTTGATGCTCAGATTATCTTGCCTTCTGCTTATGTTATTGCTAATAAAAACAATTTCTGTAGTTCCTCCCTAGCGACCAACAGGGATATATGGGAGCACCCATGTCTCTCCATTTTGACCTTCATCTAGTGGCCTCAAGGCTGACAGGCGTTGGGAGAAGTGGGTTGTAGGATTCTTTTCATTAGTGCAAAACAGGCCTTGCATTGGTGGGCAGTTTGTTTTCTCAATAAAATAACCTGGAGACCATTTGCTCAGGGTTCAGTCCAGGTGGGTTAGGTCTTGAGAGGCTCTGCCTGATGGTTTCAAGTCTGATTTCTGAAACTGTTTCTTGTTCGTTATTGAACCCACATGAAATTAATGCATGAAGCTATACACTCTTCTCATTTTATCTGTATTCCTAACTCCCTAAGGCTCACCATGGGCCTTTCCAGATTAGTTTCAGGCAATGAGTGGATACAGGTTTGTGGTTACAATATTAGTCAGTCAGTAAGTCTTCTGTTTCTTCCTGTGAATGGGAAGAGCATGTAGTCAATTCTCAGAAGGTTTTCAGTTCTCTTTGCTGGGTACATTCATGGATCACACTCATAGCTTGCACCTTCAGGCACAAGTAAAATGTGGGCTGGCTAGGGTTGTCTCTGGTCTTTACAGTGTGTGTTCATCCTAAACTTGGATTATCCTATTGTAATTCTGCAACGTCAGCACACGTTGCCATTCCATGTTGGTCAACTTCTACCCACAAGGTTAATAGTAATGACCATCCTGGAGTCACAGTCTCCATTAAGTGAGTTCACTTAGCCAGAGCAGAGACACAATCAGCGCCAGTACTCCCCGCCCCAGCCTGCCCCATGTTGGCAAAGTTTCCATTGCTGAGTAGAACGGGAAGTACTGGAGTGCCATCCATCCTAACTCTTCTTGCCCAGCATTCACCATAAACAAGTTTTCATAAACATGTGTCACAGAGTCCTGTGACCTTGATCCATTCTTATATCACTTGAATGGCTTTAGGTATTTATTTTTCCATCTCAACATTTCTTCTTTGAGGGTAAGATCAGCTGATCTCTTTGCAGCCCATGGTTCAGGTTTCAGACTTCTTTTAGAATCTACGAGCAAGCTGACTGTCGTGGCATCAACTTGAAATTCCAGGTGTGCCAGAGGATGAGGCTGGCGGAGCACAAGTTCAAAGCCAGTCAATGATCCAAAGTACAATCGACAGATGCTAACTTAGAGTCTCAACTCTGTCTCAATATTTGAAAACTCAAAGGAGGGCTGAGGAAGGGGCTTAGTGGTTGATCACTTTTACAGCATGCACGTGAGGCCATGGCTGCATCTACTCCACAGTACCACAAGAGGGGAGGGTCTTAAAAAATAAATTACAATCTTAAGAGAGCTTGTTTGGAAATTCTTGTGGGAAGCACAGCTCTTGTATACCCTTGGTTGAGGATTGGACTTTCTCTGTCAGGGAAAGCCATCTTCCTCAGCTGCCTTTGTGACTTTCAGAGGGATAGACATAGAGCCATAAGGGAGGAAGGAGAATCCCACCCAGCCAGCCAGATCAGTCAAATCTGGTCTGGACCAGCAGGCCATTCTTCAGCGATAGGGTCCTGAAGGGGAGGTGCCAGGGGTTAAGAAAGATAGAGAGGATAGAAGATAAAGATGATACAAGCTAGTGCTGGGAGGTCTTGCACAGGCTTTTCTTATACCAAACAAGTTTAATAACAGCATCATAATGCTATTTTCAGGTTGAGGGCGGTGACCAAAGTCTTAGCAGAAAGCTAAGTCAGATAATTTTGGCAAAGATAACACAGGATGCCTCAGACACAGCTGCCTTAGTACTGATAACCACAGCCCCAGGGGAAGAATCAGATATCCAGAAACTGAAATCAGGTCTCTGTGGAAGCACTGATTCCAGCCCTAGACAGGCCCCAGCCCTAGTCAAATCCTGGACATGAACACAGAACTAAAGTTCCCTTTGTCCTTTCATCAGCACCTCTGAGTACATCTTGGGTTAGTCTGGCTCCCCACACAAATCAACCCAGACAATGAATGGAGTGGCAGGTGCAGTAGCCGGACCACAGCCAAATCACCTTCACATCCAATTAGAACCTCAGAACCAGGGATCACGGCCTGATTTATGAGTTAGTTTTTCAACAAGGCACTTGCTTTGCTCATTTCAGAGTGCTGTACAGAAAGAGTCCTGCTCTACTTCAAAGTATTTCAAAATACAGTTTATTTTCCCTGAAGGTCAGATCCTGGCTAAAGGAATCAGAAATCAGGAATACCTAGAGAAAGTTTTCCTGCGAGAAGAAGCTCCTGGGTCCTTTCGTTCCCAAGCTCAGCTGACGTGGAGCCTCTGTCTTAGAACTCTCCCAGCTTGACAAGTTTGGTAAAAATCCCTCAGCCCCGGAGTGGGAATTGAACTCCAATGCCTGGGCTCAGAGGAACGGATGAGAGCCCGTCTGAAACGTAAATCTGTGCCAACGTTTAATGTCAGAAACCAGAAAAGAGCTGCAAATTCTCCGTAATGACTGACAAAGAAGCAGAGCTGATTCAGAAAATCAGTCTGTAAAGACGTCATATCAACTTCCCTGTGTCACGGGAACCAAGGACGAAGGCTGATCTGAGACTCTCAAAGGCCCCCTCTTCGTTGCCAGCACTTGCCACGTAGCAGAAGAATGTAGCCACTTGCACATCTCAGCAGACTACTGTGCCCATCTATTCTGCTATCAGCAGCTGGGAGGCAGGGTGCCTTGGCGTGAGTTTAAACAGCCAGAGCCTTTCATTAGAATTACATCTCATTTACCAAGGCATTCAGCGGGCAAATTGGAATAATCTAAAATAATTTTGTCCAAGTCTCTTGTTTTCTATTAGCAAATTAAGCACTTACTTAAAAACATCTTTCTCTCTTGCGTTGTATTAGAGGCCTAATGCCCATAAAAGTCTACTAGAAGTTTCTTTTCTTTATAGATCAGGTCAAGATGTGAACATGGTGTATTTTTGGTTAATGGTCGAAATTTAAAAAGTGCAGGGTTCTGCTCTGGAGCTAAACAGGAGTTTTTAAAAGATTAATTTATTTTCATTTTAGATGCATGAGTGTCTGCCTTCATGTATGACTGTGTACCAAAATTGTGCAGTGCCCCCAGAGGCCAGAAGATTCTCTGGAAACTGGAGTTACAGATGGCTGTGAGCTGCCATGTGGGTCCTGGGAAACAGCCCAGGTCCTCTGCAAGAGGAGCAAGTGGCCGAGACTGCTGAGCCCACCCTCCAGCTTCCTGAACATTTAGGATATTTTTATGAATAATAATCACTAAGAGGTCAGAAAACTGCCCCTCAGTGATGGACCAGAGAGGCCACTTCCCAAAGCCCTGTCCCAGAAGCTGCAGGCTTTTATTTTGTTGCCTTGCTAGTCTCCAGACGAGCGAGTCTAAGGTACCCATGCCCCACTATGCCTTCAGTTTAGGAAGAAAAACTATTTAGCTGGTGAAGAAACATCAGATACAATCAAAATTCACCTGACAATTCCCCTTCCTTAGAGGGACATTTCTTACGTCTCTTGTTCAACATCATATGAAATATCCATTTTGTATTTAGGGATGGAATCAAGCAACTTACTCCCAAACACTAGACTCAATTTCTGTAAGGGCCAGTGAGATCGATCAGCAGGTAAATGTGCTTCCCACCAAACCCTACGACCTGAGTTTGACCTTCAAGCCCCACAGGGTTAAAGGAGAGATCTTTTGCACTTTGCCATGTGTACATCCTGTGCCACCCCAGACACACACACAGGTACACATGAAATAAATGAAAAGAATAAAAGAGTCAACCTAGGTTTAACATCAAGACCTTAGAACCATCCTACGCACACAGTGAGGTACATGTGGGATTGAGAGCAGTGTGGGGAAAATAAAACAAGCAGAGTAACCCTTCCGCTTTCCTGCTCAGCCCAGGGTAGCAGGGGTGGTGTCTTTATTAGGGTTTCTGTTGCTATGATGAAACACCAGGGCTAACGAAACATGGGGAGGAAAGGGGTTTATTTGGCTTAAGCTTCCACATCATAATCATCATCATCATCATCAAGTTTATTATCAAAGGAAGCTGGACAGGATAGGAACTCGAGTATGGCAGAGGCCATGGAGGGGTGCTGCTTACTGGCTTGCTCCTCACGGCTTGCTCAGCCTGCTTTCTTATAGAACCCAGGACCACAAACCCAGGATGTCACCACTCACAATGGGCTGGGACCTCCCTCATCAATCACTAATTAAGAGAATGCCTTACAGCTGGATCTTATGGAGACATTTTCTCAGTTGTGGCTCCCTCCTCTCAGATGACTCTAGTTTGTGTCTAGTTGACGTAGACTAGCCAGCACAGACAAGGGACCAGTACTATTCAAATTACACCTTTGTCTCACTTCATTATGTTTCACTTAGTGCAAAGCACATGCGGATGAGCTGCGTTGGTATAAATAAAGTGTGCTGTGCCCGTGTGATCTGTGTACACTGAGAACACACTTTGGAATAGCAGTAATTTTATTGTATTCTCTACATTTTTCCTCTCCTCTGTCAGAAGGCTGGCTGAAGGGGAAATCTCCCAATCACCATGCTGATAAGATGCATGATTAAAGCTCTCCCCAGTAACATAGATTCTATACCCATGACTAAAGGAACGTAGCTGAGTTCATTAGTCAGGTAGGCCCACCTAGGCAGTGAGCGATGGAGCCATCTCATGACTGGATGGTTTATCTCCCACAGACTGGTGATCGTGTGTAAGAAGGGAAGAAAGAAGGCAAACATGGCCGATGGGAGAAAGCCAGGAATGCTTTCAGTTGCCAAATACGAGGCTGAGATAGAATCCCTCCAGTAATCAATCTTCTTTGGAACACAATTGATCTTATCAGGACTAGAGCCCTTCTGTTGTTTGTATCCTTCACAAAGAAACATAGTTGAAAAAATTCTTAATTAGTGTTCCATTCATTCTCCATTGTCAAGGTAAGCTCTTCGATTAAAGTAAGGGGAAAAGGAGAGCACAGACCCATCTGAATTTCCATAAACCTGTCTGATGTTCCTAGCTCTCACCATCTCCACCAATATTACCCTTCTGACACTTGGAATGACAGTGACAGACTCGAAGCAACATGAAAGATGTGTGTTTTGCAAGACCTGCTTCCTGAGGGGACAGATTATTAGTCTCCCTTTTCTTCTGAGGGCAGAGGGATGGTTTTGGTGGAGTTCCAAAGGGCTGCTATTTCAGGGTCTGTCCACTGGGCCTGCAGAGCTTGTCGCCTAACAGAAGCTCCCCAGAGCCCCAGGGAGTGTCAGTGTCTACTTCTAGTCCCTCTGGCAGACTTGGATGCTGTAGTTTGGGTATCTGAGTTCTTTTTGTTCTTAATCAGTCTGCAGAGGGGTTTTCTGAAGAGGAGACACTTCTAATCTGTACCCCCAGCTACTCTGCCCACAAGGTTCCACTCTATTCTCTTTCTTCTGCTCCCTGCTGTGCATTGGCTCAAAGATTCCTTTCCTGGAGCCATAACTGAGCAAAGAACCCTAATGTAGGCTTCAGCTTACTTTCCGGCTTGGCTTCAGTCCATTATTCTGTTATTTAATTCCCACAGGCAGCCTGTGTTTCTTGAGCCCTTACTGTGTTTGATGCATAGGTTGCCAGTCAGAGATGGAGAAGGGAAAGCATACACGTAACTACCAGGTAGCTTCTATTCCAGCGAAAGGAGAAAGCAGAGTCAGTAAAGAACTCAGGATGGTAAACCAACAGAATCTAGAACAGTGGTGGTGGTAAGGCTCATGGAGAAACTCACAGTAAGACACTCAGGGTGGCAGGAGGCTGCTCTGTGGCTGCCTGGGATTTAATTCTGTTTCCTGACTCAGCACTCTGCCATAAAGGCAATATGACACAGAGGAAAACACAGCTGCAAACAAGAGGGGGATGGGGAGGTGGGGGAGGGGGGAGAGGAGAGAGATAAAGAGGGAGAGGAGAGAATGAGAGAACAAACTTGACCCACCCACTTCAGACCTTAAATCCAGCTGTGTCTACTTCTTGGTAAGTCAAGACAGATAGACCAGCTGTTAAACGCAGCCCTCTATCTTTCTAACAAGATAAAATATTAAGTTATCTTTTTACAGCGTAAAGAATATGTTGCAATTTTAATGTACACTTTGACCACCTTCATTTAAAAACTGGGATGCAGCTGGAGGATGCTGGCGATTCACAACTGCTGAGAGACAGGCAGTCTTCTTTAACTTGATAGGTTGGCCCTGTCCTGTGGAAGGCCACACCCTCAAGAGTGTATAGGAAGCACAAGTTAGAGCCAATGGGTTAGAAATTCACAGGACAGAAAGTTGGGTAGGATGGGAAAGGGGTGGATCTGAGAGGAGTTGGGGGTGAGTATGCTCAAAGCACATTTTTTTAAATTCTCCAGGAATTCACACACACACACACACACCCCACCACACATACCAAAAAAACAAACAAACGAACAAAAACAATAAAAATGGGTTGAATCTACTGTGTTTTGTCACTATATAAAAAGATTGTGGGAAATTCAGAAGGCGCAGAAAGGCAGAGGGAGTAAAGAAATTGCTGCAACTCCACCGAGTATCCATTCAGTGGATGCAGATTAAGCTGTGCTATTGTGCTGTGTATTTCTTAAACAACCCAAACTGTAACGAACAGCCTGGAAACAGGTTCTCTCCTGCCCTATGATGTGTTAGTTTGTTGTTCCAGAAGTGGAACTGCAGGCTGAATGGGAACGCATCCATTGTGACCTTTTGAAAGGAAGTGCCTGTTTATCCACAATCAGGATCGCATCGGTTTTACTGTCTCTAGCATCTGCAAGTATTTACTTATTTCTTCCCATAGTCACTAATACTAACAAATAAAGAACATGAGTGTTGTCCATTGCTCTTGCTAAATCAAGGACATTGCTGTTTATTTTACATAATTTCCATTCCTAGTGAGACTGAATCTTTTGACCAGAAGAGGCCCACTCTTTCCTGAGAGTCAGCTAGGAAAAGTTTTGCCTCTGGTTTGCTCATTCCTCCTGTGTGCTAAAATTTCTTTTAAGTGTTTTTCATGTGTATGGGTGTTTGTCTACATGTATGTCTGAGCACTATATGCACACAGGGCCCACAGGAGCTCGGAGAGGGCATTCAATTTCCTGGAACTGAAGTTACAGATAGTTGTGAGCTGATATGCTGTGAACTGAGCCTTGGTCTTATGGAAAGCAGGAAGTGCTCTCAACCATGGAGCAGTGTCTGCGGTCTCTGCGGTCTCCTTCTTTGTATCTGATAGCAATGAATGTATAAGATCATTTACATAAGACATCACGGGATGGGCGAGCTGACTGTTGTTGATAAAGTCTAGAATTTTAGATGGAGCTCATAGGACTTGTTAGGAATAATACTCACTTGCTAAATGAGCTATCCCAAACCGGGTGCACAGGTAGAAACTGGCTTGTTAATCATTTGGTAAAACTAAAGTATTCTCATTCCGCACTGGACAGGACGTATAGAGGAAGCCTTTACATAATCTCATACCATACTGAAAGAAACTGTGTCCAATACTTTCTACATCAAAGATATTATTTATAAGAGAATAGTCAAGCGATATTGTCATTACATAGAAACTCTGCTTCTCTTATTTTAGAAGCCCAAGAGAGAAGGAGAATTATCAGGAGAGGCTCTGATCTATAAGGGGAAATATCACCATTGGAAAATTAGAGGGAGACATTCTAGCCCATGACATAAAGGAAGAAAAGCCCTGGCAACTAAAGATAGTAAAAGACTAAGTTTTCTTTTGGAATAGTTCAATTATTTCCATTGAAAGCACAGTGCTGTGATCTGAGTCACTTGCAGTGTGACCAGGGACAGACCTGTCTGAGTCATCGGCTCTTTATTCTCAAAGTGGTAATAATAGTAACCCCAAACTCACGTTGTTACAGTGATAAAGTTGTGCGTCTGTAGTTATGGAACCTGGATGAAATGATGAGGGGTGGTGAGCTCTGCAACTTGTAGGGGTTTCACGCACACTCTAGGTGCTCTTAATCCATCAACAGTACTGGGGGTGGGTGGATCATACGCTGAATGAGAGGTCAGATTTTTGCTGTTTTCCCACGTACAATTTCATCGTCCTGCATGAAATGACATGCATTGCATACCTTCTGGTTTATTCCTTGAATATTAATGAATACTTATTGACTGTGCATTATGTCCAGGATCATGCAGGAAAACAACGAGAACTAAAGATAAATCTTTGGTTTCATAGTTTTTGTTCCATGGAGTAGGAGAGAATAAAAAAAGGAACCTTAAATATAATGATGCTTCAGGGTGAAGTGACTGGTATAAACCGGGAAGAGCCCTCTGAGGAGATGGCCTTTGCCAAGAGTGATGAGCCATCTTTGCAAGGAACATGGATGAGGGCATCCTTTGCAGATGAGAGCACAGCCGCACGTGCTCTTTGTGCATGGCACACTCTCAACCCTTTGACCTAAAGAACAACAACAGTGAGAAGACCCAGAGGCTGATGTCAACACAGAATAGAAAGAAGCCTCACAGGATAAGAGCACTGAGCAGTGGGGTACTCACCTGGAGAACCCCAGGAGGGTCTCCATTCTGTTTTGGCACCTAGAAAGAACACCTCTCCTGGTTCTCTTGTAGTAAGACCAGGGCACCTGACTTTGACTTCTCTGCCCAATGTGTATTCTCTGTGGAGAAACAGAAAGCTGTGTGTGATTTGCCACAGTCTCCCTTCCCCCTTCCCCCTTCCCTCTTCCCCCTTCCCCTTCTTCCTTACCTCTTCCCCCTCCCTCTTCTCCCCTTCTCTCTCCCCCTTTCCCCTCCCCCCTCCCCTCCTCCCTCTCCCCTTCTGCCTCTCCCCTTCCCCTTGAGAGTGAACATGAACAGTCTGTGTTGGGATGATTCACTCGTCAGATAGAAAACAGTCTGAGAGCTTCCCACCTGAGACTGAAATGATGAACAAGAACTCAGTCTCTCTTGAGTTAAGTCACTGTGGTGGCAGAGTCATTTGTTAGAACGGCAAGGCCGATCATGTGCTATGGGAATGGAGAATGCCTAGAAATAAGATGGGGTTAGAGGTGCAGCAATGACAACAATACCGGGCGTGATGGACGGGAGAAAGTAAAAATTTCTGAGCAAATATAATGATGAGCCTGAAGAAGCCGTGTGAGTCACGCTGTCTGAAGCTGCTGTTGGAGATGTCAAGGTTACTCTCAACCTCTCCAGTTCAAATCTCTTAAAACTCATATGCTCTGCCTAGTCCTTAGCTGGTCAGCCTACACCAGAAACACCCCATTGTCCTTGCTACGCTATGACACGGGGATCAGCAACTTTCTTTTCATACATTTGATGAAATGAAGGGGAGAAAAGAGGGAGGGAGGGGAAAAGGAGGGAGAGAGAAAGAGGGTAGGAGGGGATGGGAAAGGAAGAAGAGGAGAGAGACAATATGGAAGAAAGAAAGTACTCAATGAAAGAGGGAGGGAAGGAAAGAGGGAGGGAGGAGAGGGGGAGGGGTAATGAATTATTTGAAGGTGAATTTTTATATATACTTCACCTCCTTAATATTTTTCTCTCTATTATAATCACTTCTTTTCATTTGATTTACTTGCTGGCTTTGAGGTAGTATTTTTGCAAGAGTTAGTTGTCAAATAAAGAATAACTAATTAATTTGTAATTATTTGCTGTGACTTCTCTTATTCTTTATTTGAGTTCTCTTTTAAAGAATGGAATATCTCCTCTTAAAATCTAAATACAAACCTGTCTAAATCACAAATCTGAGTCACAGAGTCGCAGTTAACACATTTTGAGATAAATTAACCAAATGGAATACTGCTAATTTTTTTCAACGAGCAAATCAAACCTCAGGTTGTGTGTAAAGGTCAGCGCATTGGTGGCCCCATGGCCGATGTTGGTGTTTAGTTGTCGGTTAGGAGCCACCCCTCCCTCACCTTCTCTGAGAACACAGTAAGCCTGTACTCTAGACAGGCTACTACACATTTTGTAAACACAACATTACAAAGTAGACTGAATTGCTATTTCATTTTACAGACAGTCAGGCTGTGAGATAAGTTGACTAAGCTCCCATCGCTATTAAATGGCCATGGCTAAGCTGGGATTGAATAAAGACAAGTTGATAGGGATTGAAGAATTGTACATTCATAATTAAAAGAAAATACGGGAAGTAATATAAGACAACCAATGAAGATACAATAGATAAGAAATAAAGTAATGCGGGGGGAGAGACTGGAAGATATCACTGTTGGTGCTGATTGTCAAATTGACAGGATCTGGAACCAGCTAGGAGACAAGCCTCAAGGCAGAGCTACAAGGGATATGTTAATTAGGTTAGTTGAGGTTGGGAGAGCCACCGGGAAAATGGACAGCTGTAGCAGATAGGCTACTGTGCTGCTCAGCAAGGAAGACAAGGAGGCGCACTCATAGGTACCAACTCTGCCAGACCTCAGCAGAGGGAACCACCTGTCATGACAAGGGCCATACTGGACAGTGGAACTCTGAGCCTGTCCTCTCAGGGATTTTTATTAATGCCCACGCTCCTTCAGTGTTCTACTGATAGCACGTGCAGATCATGAGCAATCAAACATCTTTTACACAGAGCCAACAGCTGAAAATAACACAAATGCCAAGGCCTAGATGGCCCTTTAACTGACAATGCACAAAACAAACATTTAAAAATTAACTGGAAATAAACTTCTGCAGCAGGCAGCATCATTCCCTGGGCCTGGATCCTAAACTCATAAAAAGGAGGAAATGAGCTGAGTCCCAGTGCCCATCACACTTGCCTTTCTGACTGCATGTGCCTCCAAGCTGCTGCTATCTTGACTTTTCCACCATGATGGATTATTTGACAAAACAAGGGACATGGAGTAGAAGCAGCCTCAAGAGCTCTCGCAGTCACCTGCAAATCCCTCTTCTCTCTCCAATGAAAAGGGAGCATATTCTTTCTCAAATAAAATCTGGTTGTTAATAGGAAGAGGTGTCAGTGTTTGGCATCCAAAAAAACCAAATGCTCGTGTCGTCTTTAGCTCAGTTCTCACTGATAACACTCTAAGTCAAGGCAATGCTTCTGCAGTGGCAATGGAAGTTCTTGCAGTTAAATAGCCTATTCAAATTCCCAGGGCTCGTTAGTCAGAGGCAAGCCTAGAGTCCGCATCGGTTCTCTTTTGATGTCTTGTCCAGTAGCCTTCCTACTCCATCCCTCTGCGAAGACGTGCATTTATTATTGAGCTTCTCTCAACTGCAAATCACTTTACTTCCCCCTTTCCTCTAAATCACCTTCCTGGATAACAAGCTATAGAGGAAGGTCGTGTGTCACTCTCAGATCACCTTTGGACAATATCACTCTGCCATGAGTCTGTGGAAATGGATTTGTGACATTGCCGGGAGAAGAAACTCACACACTTGTGTCCACATTGTTCATTCAGTGCTGGTCTCAGCTTGCGGAACCTTGGGAGGTAGAGTAGCCTGCGCAGACTGGACACAGAAAATGTTGGATTCTTCTCTGTGTTCCTAGACACTTCGACCCTCACTCAAAAGGCCTTTTGGGCTTTGTTTTTGCCCTGTCTTTCATTCCTCCCCTGTGGTTCACAGCCACAGTGAAGTCTGGGCACAATTGTACATTGTCTGTGTAGACAGTGTCTATGACACACTGACCTTGCTTAAGATATGAGAACCTTAAGATTTTCCTTCCATGTCCAAGGGGTCGAGGCATGCTTTGGTGCACAAATGTTCAATGAGAGGACATTGGAAGCTCTTTGAAGATTCCTGAAAATTGAGGGGGGCATGGCGCTGGAGAGCTGTTTAAAATTATTTCTTTGAGTCCACTGTATAGGACACAGGCACCATCAAGGTCTACCTTCTAACTATTAGGATTTACCCATCTGGGGCGCAAGTGGCATCTGGCAGAGGAGTTCATACCTTTCCTGAGAGCTTACTGAAGATGTACAATCTCAGGGTTTCAGATATCCAAGCATCCCTCTTTTACAAAAATACCACCAAGATCCCAGCACTAAGGCAAAGCCAGAAGCAAAAGCTATGTCCTGTAAGTACTTTGAGTGTCATCATTTGGTGCCCAGCCTTTAGACAGGACGTCTTAGTGAAGAGTCCTGACTTGAAGGCTGAAGGTAAAAAATTAACCCAATGACAGAAAGCTACAGAGTAAAGATTTCTGATTGGAAGGGCCAATTCTTATATTGAGAATTTATAAAAGAGGGGCTTTGTGGTGATATGAAAATTAGCTTGTTTTTAGAACTACTAACCTATATGTTGTCTCTTCCCCAAGAGACTCACCCCATCCTCTGCCAGACAAAGTTCTTGGAACTGAAGGCCAGTGACTAGAGCCATGTAACATCCTGTTGGCCTCATACAGGGCTTTACTGACACTTCATTTTATTGTTGGCTTTTAAAAATTTTATATATTGTTATTGTATGTGAATACGTATGTCTGTGTACCCATGTCTGCAGGGTCTGTGGAGGCCAGAAGAGGGTGTTAGGTTCCCTGAAACTGGAGGTACAGTAGGTTGTGAGACACCATAAGGGTACTGGGAACTGAACTCCTGTCCTATACGAAAGTGCTCTTGACCACTGAGCCAGCTCTCCAGCTCCTGTTGGTTGATTTTTCAGCTGTGCATAAACAGAGTTGTAAAGTGGAGTCTCTACAGTGTGACCACACAGCCACCACTACAGTCAGGACACAGAAAGTTCCCTTCAGAGGATGGGGAGATGGCTCAGTGTTTGGAGCATCTTCTAGCTTGTTTCATGTTGCTGTGATAAACACCATAACCAAAAGCAACTTGAAGTGGGAAGAGTTAATTCCACTTACGTTTGCAGATCGCAGTCTGTAGAGCAAAGTCAGGGTGGGTACGTAAGCAGGAACTGAAGGAGAAGCCATGGAGACTGTCATTTGTTGGTTTGCTGTCTGATTCATGCCCATCTAATTCTTCTATACAGCCCAGGCTCACTTGCCCAGGGATGGTGCTGCCCACACTGGGATGGGCTCCCCACATAAATTGCCAGTCACTAATCAATCACTGCACATGACCACAGGTCCATCTGATCCAGACACTCTGTCACTAAAGGTTCCCTCCTTCTGGGTGACTCTAGGCTGCGTTAAGTTGACAATATAGGTTATATCACTCAACAATAAAATGTAAGTAGGACAGCGCTTGTCCTAAATGCATAAAGAGCAGAATTCAAATCCCCATAAACTCATAAATGCTGTGTAGGTGTTGTGGCCTGCCTGTAGTTCCAGCCTGGGGAAGAGGAGAAGGGATCTGAGCAAGCTGGCTAAAAAAAAAACCTATCCATATAGGCAAACTATGGGCTTGATTCAGAGGCGCTATCTCAATGATGTGGAACAATGTGGAAGAGAGATTGAGAAGATGATTCTGGACACCAGTCTCAGGCCTCCACTTGCGCGCGCACGCGCGCGCGCGCGCGCGCGCGCACACACACACACACACACACACACACACGCACACAGAGGAAACCACATACATTCAAACACATGCACACACAGACACACACACACAGACACACACACACACTCACACAAAACCATATACATTCAAACACACAAGCACACACGCGCGCACACACACAGGTGCTCATGCACAACATGCACACATGCGGGCATACACATGCAAACAAACATGCACATACACGCACGTGCATACACTTACACACACATCCATGCACACACGTTCAAACACACTCTCTCTCTCTCTCACACCCACACCCACAGGTGTGCATGCACAACGTGCACACATGCACGCATAAACATGCACATACACACATGCATACACTTGCATACACACGCATGCACACATGTTCAAGCACACACAAACACACAGGAGCACATGCACAACGTGCACACACATGCACAAACAGAGGAAAAAATCGATAAACCAGGAAATTTCCATCACCTCCGTACTTCCTTCTTCCGTACTTCCTTCTCCATTGCTCCTTGGTAGCCACCTGTGCCTCACACGTCAACTACGCCCCTTTTTTGCTCTCCATTCCTGTGGGTCTTTCCTGCATGGAGATGCTCTTAGATAGACTAGCCCGGCACAGCCTTGGAGCCTGGCTTTCTTCACTTTACCCAGCAGATGAAGCATTTACTGCATGCCCGAGGTGCTGCATGTATCACAATTTGCTCGTCTCAATTACTGAGCAGCTGCACTTTGCAGAGGGCCACACTTACCCGCAAGTTCCAAGTGGGCAGAAGCGAACATGCGCAGAGAATGTAAATAAGGCTTCCACAGGGATCAGTAACCCTGAACAGGTGTTTGCAAGTGTTTTCCTTTCATTTTCGGGAACCTTGAGAAAGGAATGACTGGATCAAAGGGAAGTACACATTCCACTGTGAAAAGGTGTTGAAATATTGTCCAAAGTGGGCATTGTCTTGCCACCTTATATTTCTTTGGAGCACTGAAGGAGCCTCCAGCTACTTGGAAGCTGGGCAAGGATTTAGTTTTCTTTTGCTGTGTTTCTTTTCTCCTGCAGCATTACCTGTGGGATGGCACCTCACTACAGATTCATTTGCATCTCACTGATCACTGACAATGCTGAGAAGCTCCCTGGGCTCCGCAGCCGCAGCCGGTGTCTTCTTTTGTCTGAGCGCTGGGTCTGTTTCTCTGTTGAGAAGCTCACTCTCCAGCTACTGGGTTTTGACAGTTCTTCATACATTCGGCGTAAAAGTCCCTATCAGTTGTGGGTCCTCGAGACATTTCTTTGGGATGTGCAGCTTGACTTTTCATTGATTGGCTTGTCTTGAAGAGAGGAAACGTTCTAATTATGGTGAAATCTATCCAATTTTTAAATTATGTCATGGGTCATGCTTTTGAGTTATATTCACGAGATCTGTGCTTAACTCAAGGTCTAGAAAATGTATCCATGGTTTCTTGTTTTGTTTTTTTCCCCTAGAAGTGGTTTGATTTGGGCTTTTATATTCAAGCCTATAATCTACTTTGAGTTCATTTTTATGTAGAATATCAGATGCAGCTGCGAACTAGCTGGTTTTTTGCATATCCCAACAGTTTTCTCCCTTTCTTTCTTTCCTTCTTTCTTTCTTTCTTTCTTTCTTTCTTTCTTTCTTTCTTTCTTTCTTTCTTTCTTTCTTTCTTTCTTTCTTTCTTTTTTAACAGACCATCTTATCTTCACCTAATTGCCATGGAGCCTTTTGAAAACTCAATCCACCTTAACATGTGGGTCTATTTCTGGGCTGTCATGTTGATCTGTTTCTTCTCCATTATCAGACACAGTTCCTTTATCATGTGACCTGTTTGTGCATGTATATCATGTATACATGTACATTGCATCCTTGGATGCAGGGTCATTCCTGTTTAATCTCCATTTCTTCTATCGTTTTACTGAGAATATTTTTAAATGATTTTGTTTTCTCCATCTGTTGCTGTTTCTTCACGTTTCACTTTCAAAATTTATAAACCAAGCAACCTGGAAAAGCTATGAGCTGTGTGATCCCGTTTGTATGATACCCTGGAATAGGCAAAACGATACAGGAGAAACAGACAGGAGGTTACCATGTATGATAGGGAACACTGATGAAATATGTGAAGCATGGTTGGAATTTCTTCTTAGGCAGTAAAATTTTTCTGTATTGTAATGTAGTGGTGGGTGCAAGATCCTTACAGCACACGGAACAAACCTTAGGCTATGCAATCTGAAAAGAAAGCATTTAAGATCTCATGGGATCTCAGGGTGGAATATCAACTGTAATGAAAGAATCTAACTATATTAAAAAATATATATGAAACAGACTGGTGGAAGAGAGTGGGCTTAAAGGTGCTGACCTAAGCAACTTTGGAAATGAGTAGAGTCCGTAAGATGGAAGGCAAAAGAAACTGTACATATGGCCAGATCACTTGCCTCCCTCAGGGAGAGAAGAGATGTTCATGAAACCACTGTGTATGTTGAAAACGAGTGATTGTGTGAATGAATGGCAGAGGGAGAGACAGAATTCTTATGGTTGGAGTAGGGAGTTACCGGTAAACCACGAAGGAGACTAAACTCATCTACACAGTGTTGGTTTAGATCGTGCGCCAAATGCTTCATCAGGTACCATGAGCATGGGTGAATGTGTGTAGATGCATGTATAGAGATGCATATCTGCACATGTAGGTATGCACACAGCTGTGCTCTGGCTCTGTCTGCTGAAAGGACCTAGAACCAGCAAAGTCCCTGCAGCAGGGTGCACATTCCCTGGTCAGAAGTGCTTCCTACGTACATCCTCTAGCAAAAGGGTCAGGAAGGCGGCCGGATCTAGCACTAGGAGAGGTAACATGCAAAGTTATCCTGGAAAGTACTGTGGAACCAGACAGTAAGAAAGTGCTCCTGTTAAAAAACCAGCCAACCAACTACCCTTGACAGAGTAAGCCAAAGGGCCATGGGGTCAACTGAGAGAGCTCTCAATGGCCACCACTGGGAAATTTCAGCAACAAAATCAATACGCCAATATAAGATCACCATTTAATATATAAAATAAAAATAGATGGTAGGTGCTAATAGAGAAAAAAATGGAAAAACAAATATCTGAGGGGAAGTAGGCCAGTTCTTTGTGCTGAAATATCCAATTAATTTTCCCCTAAGAGGTTAAACCTAAGGTCAGAAATCCACAAAATGGCATCCTTCCATAGAATGTACTAGACCAGGTGTGAGAAAACGTAGCCTTGCAGTAGAGAATCTGACAAACAAGGCTTCGGTCAGGAGGCCTCTCACTATCAACAATACTAAGCCCTGTGGATATTCTGTACTCTAGACATGGTGTGTTAAAAGGGCATTCTGCTTCTACCTCTTTCTCCTGGGAAACCATCTTCCCCAGTCTAGTCATGAAGGAAGCACCAAGAGAATTCGGTTTCAGATATATTCGAAACTGCCTTGAACAGTATGCTTCACAATACCCTATTGCTATGTCAGGGCTATTTAAAAAAAAACACAGGGAAAATCTGAGGCATGGTGAATAAATATATACTGTATACACCGTGGAAACCTGGGTGGGGTCCTGGAAGCATGGATATTAGGCAAAGTATGGAGACGTTTAAAGAAGGCGAGGACGACAGTGGGTGATATTATTTTCATATTATTCATGGAAGTGGAGAGAAGGCTTAGCAGTTAAGAGTGCTTGCTGCTCTTCCAAAGGGACCCATGCTTCATTCGCAGCACACGTATTGGTTACCTGCAGTTGTCCAGGGAACGCACCTCCTGACCTCTGACAGCGCCTCCACTCACATGGTGTACTCACACAGAGACGCGTGTAATTAAAAATGTCAAAATAATTGATAAATACTAGTTTCTAATTGCAGCAGGTGTCCTCTACTGTTTTGTGGTGTACCTGGCAACTGTGTGCAGGATACCAGGGAATTTCCCAAACTGTCATCAGGAACCTTTAATCTAAATCTGTTCTGAAGCAAAATTTCATCGTAAAGGTAAAAATCCACAGCCCCCTCTATTTCAGTCAGTAGGGTGAGATGCCAAAGGCGCTTTATCTCATGTGTTTCACCAATCTGAATAGAAGTGACTTTGCACACAGGATCAGGCAAGGCTTGCAGCACTGAGCTGAAAGCCTGGAGAAAGCCACCAAGGGATATTCTCTCAAGGGGATGAACTGCCTGGACACCAGAAGGCCAAGACAGACACCAGCAAAGTGTTCCACTGACAGCATAAGGCAATCACTCCCCAACCAACTCAGACACATCTTGCGATCCACTGGGGACCTCCATCCTAACTGAAGGTGTCCCCTATTGAAGGCACCATCTAAGAGCAAGTGTGTGAAAGATCTGTAGAGGGCCCATTCAGTTGAGCCAGACCATCAAGAACCACTAGGCATGAGAGGTGGTTGGAAATGCTGAGATTTTTAACAGTCCTTACATAGCTGTAGGCACCTAGATTATCATGGAACACTGAAACTTCAGAGTTCATTTGATTTTTTCATACAGAGGTTTTTTATTTTATTAATTCTTTGAAAATCTTATGTATGCCTATACTCTTTGAGGGCATATTTGTCCCCTCACTTCTTCCCTTAGGTTCAATTTTCCAAAAATATTTCATATATAACAAGAAAACACCAAATACATGTGCCCCCTACGACCCAGATTTGCCACTGAATCTGTGCTTTAAGTGCTGGGGACTTTACCTTCAGTGCAAAATATCTTCCAAGAAACCATAGGGAAATGCTTCTAATGATGACCAGCAAGAAGATGGATGCCTTGCATCTTTCAGATGATAACCAACTACTTCTTCCCAATTATATTGAGATTGTGGCTGGTTAAACTATATCAAGACACTCAGAAAAGACAAATATAAGAAATACATTTGAACCCAGGTATATTGAAAGACCCTCCCCACAAAATAGTCTTTAGCAAAGATGAATAGGTTCACTTAGTAGACTGCTGATATTGTCTCTAAAGCAAGAAGACATTTATAACACATAATTTTCAAAAAAAAGATGTTTTAAAGCCTGCTAAGACTGCAATGTTTGAAAATCTCCAGGAACAAATAAAGCCACAGCCAGTCATCCTGTCTGGTCTCTATGAGTCTGGTTCTCTGAGATCACTCTGAACTTTAGTGGGAATATAAAAGCATTGTCGAATGAGAATAGATCCACAGATAATGTTCCTTCTCATTACCTGCCTTACCTTAGAGCTTCACTGGGAAGCAAATGTGGTTAAACTCGTAAGGGCTTGGTGGAGTCTGCCCTGGAAAACATTGGCTTCTCATTCTAATATGTTTGGAACAGGGTGGTCTGGCCTTTCTCCAACAGACTGGACCAAAGCTTCTCTACTTTCTTCATAAGAGACACCTGGGCTCATAGGTACAAGTCCAGCTCATTAAAATGAGAGTAATTCCTCTGGCCACTCAGAAGCAAGTCCCTGATCCTGGTAATGATCATACGGAACCCGCAGTGACGATAACCTTAAGTATTTAGTCGTGTAAAGAGTGTAATCAGGAACCTGACCCTGAGAATCCCCCACTATGTCCATATCTTATTTAACTGGTAGCAGTCATGCAGCTTTGGGAAATGGTGTGGAGGGACAACAGGGAAAGTTCTCTGATTAGTGAGGCATCGCTGCGTCTCCAGCTGTGTGGCAAGGCTCCAGCTGGGTAATCTTGGTGGAGCTTCTGCAAATTCCTAGAAGAATGTGTGACTTGTCTGCTTCTCTCTCTCTTCTCCGGCACTTTGCCTTAACTTATGTGTGCACAAAACATACACATTCTGAATATTCTGGGGGCAATAAGGTCATACAAGAGAGAGAATCTAACTCAGATTTCTTGTGTGAAAGTTAATCATTCTCAGACCTCTAAGACTCCAACTTCTTCTACGGTTGATAAAACTTTAACAAAGCATCCACAAGAGGTCTAAGGCTAATAAGGTTTAGAAAGAAACAGATGACTACAAGAAAGCACAGCGTGATGCAAAAGTTATTAAGATTTGCCTTTTAAAAACAAGTATGTGACTACGATAGGAAAACTTGCCCACTGTAAATAGATTTGGTTACTTTACTTTGTAACTGCCATTGCTGCTAGCCAAATACTATTGGCTTGAATACCTGCTTGCTGACTTGCTAGAGTGGATGTGGTTTCCTGCTGTCTGTGTAATATAAACTTTCTGAGCTGAGTCTGGGACTAACTAGGAAAAATAGACAGGACTAAAGAGAACACAATGACTCTGTAATAATATTCTTAAAATAAATATGGTTGGGGTAATAATGTAAGCACCTGGGGCACTGGGGTGGATTTCTTTTCCTATAAATAAATGGCTGACTGTTTTGAAGTAGAGAGTAAGAGAGAGAGAGAGAGAGAGAGAGAGAGACAGAGAGAGAGAGAATAAGAGAGCAGAAGAGAAAGGAAAAGAAACATCAGCTACGGAACTAAATACATTAACTCGTGTGGGTTTCATCCCTCACCAACTCTGCACATCCTTCTCAGGCTCTTGAACCTGCTCGAGCTGGACCCCAGCATATAATAGTTTCTATCAGTGTAAAAAGTTCTCATGAGGTGGTTGGCACATCCTCTGCTGCCCTCTGGGCCCTAGTCAATCGTCATTTTTCTAGCATTTTGTTCAGGAGATGCCCCCCGGGGAAACCACTCTGACTTGGTATCAGTGGGCACTGTGCACATCTTAGAGATGTTATTTCATTTGGGAATCTATTTGAAAAGCCACGTTACATATTGGGTGAAATAGCATTTGTCATTAAGAGGTGTCCAGACATGATGGAGAAGTTTCTTTAGAAGGAACAGGGAGCTAGAACAAGGGATACGACGGCGGGAAAGACCTGGGGTGAAGGCAGTGTTGAGTAGATGACCGCCACATTTTGAGGATCACGTTTATTTCTAGGCTCCTCTTCTAGCAATCCCAGAGCTACCCTGAGTAAGGCTGTCTTGCTCATCAACAGGCTGGGTCTGCGGGAACTTCCGTGAGTGGGTAGTAAGCAAGCATTTACTGGACATAATAAGATGACTCGTTGGGTAAAAGTGACCGTTGTACAAACATGAGGATCTGAGTTTGGATCCCCAGCACCCACATATACGCCAGGCGTGAAGGTGCACACCTGCAATCTGTGTAATGAGAACAGAGATGGGTTGATACCAGGGACTCGCTGACCAACCCAAACTGTGTATTCCGGGTTCTGTGGCACACCTTGTCTCAGAAAACATGAGTTTCAGTTTATTTTTTGAGGCAAGGTGTTTCACCGAACCTGAAGTTCACTGTTTTAACCAGACCACTTGGTTCACTGTACCTGTTTTCAGGATCCAATAGGACTTTTGTACATATGAACTCGGGGATTATGACAGCATGCAAAAAACCCGTGCCAGGTCAAGTCACACGGCATTCTAGCATGGAGGATGCAGGTAGTCAAGAAGTCTCACCTTTAGCTGAGGGGCTATTGAAAACTGAGGGCTTCTGGGAGAGTGAGAATCCATTTTTCTTTCAATGGTTCAGCCCCTAAGATGGTACCCACGCTCCAGCAGATGATCCCATACCTATGCACATACTTTCAGCACTAAGTGGACTTGGTGACTTAAGAAATAAAAATAGAACACATGAAGTCAGGAGGGAAAGAAGTAGTGGTAATGAGGAAACATTGGAGCACAGGGGATGGTAGTGGATTGATCAAAACACATTGTATGCGGGTATGAAATTATCAAACAATAAAACGATAATAATAACGTGGAAAAGCACAGGGAGGAATATGTTGAGCAGTAACCAATGATCATTTAATTTAACTTAAGGATCTTAAATCCTATGTGCAATGCCCTGTGCCGAGTAAGCGACCTTTTTGCCTTTGTAGATCTTTGTTATTAGATAGTTTTAAATAAAGCCTGTCACACGACATATGGAATTCACACATCACCACACTGAACATGAGACAGAGCAGCTGATCAGGGAGCATTTGGTAGGAGGTTGGGTAGCCGATCCATTTGCTGAGAGTCATCAAAGAAAGTCTCTGAAAACACTTATTAGGTGAGGAACTCACGATAAGAACGAGTTTGACACAGGAGAAAGGCACAGGTGGGGAGCAGATTGATAGAACGAAGAGACGGGTATTCTGGGTTAAACGGGGCATATGCAAGAGCATTGGGGTCCATGCACAGATGGACACCATTCTGTGGGCAGTGGCAATCTGTGAAATTTCAACCACAAAGTGACATGGTCTCCTTCCACCATCAACGTGTGTGTTTGTCCTCTGCTGTCTCATGCAGCTGTGTCACCACAGATCTGGAGTCAAAGCTTGAATGAACACTGCCTCTTACAGAAATGCAGCTGTTATCCTGGGGGGTGTCTACCTGCTCTGAGAGTATTTGAGAGGAAGAGAAAGTGGAGGCTCTTGCAGAATGGTGAGCAAGCATAAGCTACCTCTCAACTGGAACCCTCTTTGTTTAATAATTGATGGAAGGGAAAAAGATAACTTTGAATAATTGCTGCTAAAGGACACAATGCGGCAGAGAGATATTTTTGAATGCTCTGCCAGGCAAGCTGTCTCCTACCTTTCAAAGAAGCATGGGATAGTAGATTTCCCGATATTTTTTCCCTGTCTGTCTTTTGTTGGTATTTTTGCTGAGTGTGCACATTTCCCAGTCATGACAGTGCCTCACATATCAGCTCACGGTTTGCCATGTGGGGAAAAGGTCACAAGGGAGATTAAAGTGCAGAGAATGTAGGACAGAGCGGAAAGGGTTAACTCAGCTAGCTTCAGATAGCCTGGTTCAACAACCGCCGGCTGCACATAACGGGTTCTCTGAAGTTTCACTCTGTGTAATCAAGTTATAAAGCACCATGAAACAGCTGCTAATTTCTAGAGACAACCCGGTCAATATTTTAAAGTTACTTTTAATATGACTGACTGACTTCTGTTTCTTGGTTTGTGTAAACTGTGCCTCTATGATATCAGAGTCCCTATATTTTAAATATTTCATTAGCTTTTGTGCTGTGTTATGGAATTCTTAATGCAATGCTCTGAATGGTACACTAATGTTGAAGAGAACCCTTTATCTAATTTATTTTACAAAGCCTACTTGATCTTCTCTGCAGGTAAGAGGTGATGAATTGCTCCAGAATTTACACAGAAAGAAAGTTCAACAAACACACTCCTTAAATACTGGTAGCATTAAAATTACTAAAGAGATTTTGATTTTTTTTTTAAAAATCAGTACATAAAACTAACATTATACATACCAAACGGGTAACATCTAGGAATATATGTATATAAATATAAATATACATTTGTGCATGGAAAAACAATTAGTGAAAAAAGAAGCCATGAATTCTAAAGAGAGCAAGGAGAGGTATATGGCAGGCTTTGGAAGGAGGAAAGGGAAGGAAAAGTTACATAATTATATCGTAATCTCAAACTTTAAAAAAATTAGTTAACCAACTGGAACAGATTAGAACTAAATATCAAAAAAAAAAATTGTGTTTTCTCTTAGCTTGTGCCTACCCCTCTGTTGGAAGATCTTGCAGTTGATTATCAGTGAACAAGCGTGATACCAAGCTATGTGCTAGGTGGTGTGTGTACACTCATTAGTTAAACAGACACTGACCCTACAGGGGCAAGGGGCAATAGATGTCAATAAACAGAGACATTCATGTAGACTGAATAGATACGCACGCTGTGTAGAAGCTAGAAAATAGAGAAATGGAATCATCTCCATGAGGGGCCAGCATACACCACTGTACTCCCATGTCCAATGTCTTCTCACTCCCTAGGAATAAAACTACAGTTTGCTTTATTGTTGTGGGATGACAACCTTGAAAACTACATCTCCCAGAATCCTTTTCAAACAAGTACCATCTACAAGAGAGCTTACCAATCAGAGAGAAGATAGAAATATGGCTACCAAACTAGACTATACTTTCAGAAGTGGTCTTATTTCATAGACAGATAACCAAAATACAGAGTGTAGACTTGTCGCCTATGACCATAAGGTAACAGCGTAATGTTGAGCCTTAAGACCGAAGGTGTTCTGGGTACTTAACTCTGAGCTTCTGGTTATACATTTACTAGTCACAACTTTAGGTATTCACATACAAATGTAGTTATCCATTAAGGACAGGGATTGTTGGAGCATGCTCAGAGACAAAAAGGGGGATTGGCTTAGAAGTAAGAATATAGAAGCCATTTGGTCATTCTAGATAACAAAGCAAACACTTAAAATGAACTGAAATCAAACACACACAATATGTACCCCTTGGTGATTTTTAAAAACAGATTTGTTTTGTTTTTAATTATGTGTGTGTGCATGTGTGCCCACCTGTACAAGAATACAGCTTTAATGGAGACAGGAAAGGATCCCCAGGAGCTCCAGCTGCAGAGGCTGGGAGCCACCTCATATGGGTGCTCTGCCAATGCAGTATGAGCTCTTAACGGCAGAACCATCTCTCTAGTCCCAACACTTTTAGGTTTTTAATGAAAACCGATGAAATAACAGGTACATACTTGTATTCGTGTAATAATCTTAGTAATCTTCTTCCTTTAATGTGTACAGAACTGTACATGTAATGGACTGAATAGTAATTTCCATTACTTAGACTAAGATTTCATTTTTACCTTGAAATAAAACTGTGCTTCTAACAGTGGGTTTGCAATAGGAAAGTATCTAGTGTATGTTTTGAGATGATACCCAGCTCCTAGCCTCACACCAGACCAAGTGAACCCCAGAAAAAATACATGAGTAGGTCTTGCTGCCTGGGTGGGGCCAGGACTTCTGTGTTTTTCAAAGGGCCCCATCTCTGGTTATTAATGTATAGCCGATGTGGAGGGGCACTGATATAATGGAATGGACACACTGGGCATCCATACTTCTGAATTGCCAACGGCACTGTAGAGTTGAATAACACAGCAGCTTAAGACCCCCATATTTCATCAGAGATCAGGTCTCCACTCTGATCTCACAGGAGTCAGTGCATGATCGGGTAATTTTGAAAAATCACAGTATCTATCTAAACTTCATTGAAAAGGAAATGTAATAGATTGACAGGTGCCAAGATACACTCATGAACTGCAGTAAACAGTGCTTGATCCCTAGTCACTATGGGCATTGACCACAAGCTCCAATTGTTAAGAATATGCAATATAAGTAAGACCTTCGTGAGTTTGGTTCGTCACCCGTACCTAACAAAATTGTGCAAAACGACTGAATTTTTTGCTGTAGAAGATATATCCTGGGTGGTTTTGCTTAAACTGTATACAGTGAGATAGGCAAAAGGATTCTCCTTTTCTTTAATTTTCTTTTCTTTTTTAAATCAAGGGAGATACAAGGGACACACATACTTTAAGAGAACAGCAACCGGGATGCATGAGCAACCAAGATGCATGAAACAGAACAGCAAGAAACCTTGGATCCTGTATTGGGAAGATAGAAGTTACATCTATCAGGGTGATATAGCAGATAGCTACTGTGTAGCTCAACAAGAAAGACAAAGGAGACATTTTCATAGATGTGAACCCCGCCAGGCCTCAGCAGAGGGAACTATGTCATGGCAAGAGCCATACTGGACAGTGACCCCGATTGTCTGATCTCAGATGATTTTATTGATACAGAAGCTCCTCAATGTTCTACTGATACAAAAACTCTGCCTTCTCATCAAAAGGCCTATTTGAATAATGAAGGAAACCTGTAGCTTATTCTCATCCTACAATCCTTTAGCAGCCAAGCTGTGTCACATTTACAGGGGAGAGCTCAAGGCCCAAGAGGATCCCACAAACCTTCAATCGCCAAGTAATGTTACCTTTAAGGTGGGGGAATGCAAGGCCTAAGGGAAGTATTCTCTCCTTGTTACCAGAGGACTACAAGAATTTCTCCACAGAAACTTTGCTCTTCCCCAATGGCTCTGCCAGAGAGCAGTGAGCAGGTGCAGGTCATGAGGAAGCAACCATCTTAATCACAGATTTACATAAAGCCAACACCTGTAAATAGTGCAAACTGCCAAGGCTTAGGCATCCATTCTATCAACAATGTACAAAACAATTATTATAAGCATAACTAAAAACAAACTTCCCTAAAATATCCCCCTTCTGTATAAGCCAATAAAAATAGATTATCTCTGCAACACAATTTAACACTAGCAAAACTATTTACAAGAGGATTTGGTTATGAGTCTTGGTAGGATACACAGGATTAAATGAAACTAAGTATCTTATCTATCAAGCTTTATACAATGTCCAGTATGGTTGTATCTGGCAATTTCTAAAGAAATATTCCTGAGTTCAAAGTCCTGCAGAACATTCCAAAGACTTTTTCATAATGGCAGCAACTGTTAGTCATGATCATCTGCGAGTTCTTTTTAATATTCTTTTAGCAAGTGTTTTTCTCAGCATCACCACAGGTGATCCTTGTCTGCAGGAAAGGTTCTCATGTGGAGTGGAGTTCTCATCACTATAGCAGATGTATCTTGTCAGAACTGCTTCCTTACTGGTATCCGGACCACTTGTCTTGCTCTGGAAGCATACAAACTTTTAGAAAATATCATAGAATACATTTAGAGTTAGCACATTTATGAAATGTACAAGCAATGCCATAGTTAGTGTAGTGCCATAGCAAGGTCCTCTTTAGTAACAGGTAAGGTAAGGGCACATGTCTCAAAGATGTGCTTTGATCTGATTTAAGTTATCATTAATGTTGATTCTCTGCTCCATGCCTGAACAGGTGAGAGGCGTCTGGCCATCTTCATAAGTTAGTCTGGACTAAATGACCAAACTATAATAGGGGGTCTGATATCCCTTCTTCATGTCATTTAAAGGGATCAAAAAATAATCCACAGACTTATTTGAGCTAAACCATTGCATGACAATTCTGAGCAAGAAATTATTCCTTTGGCGGAGCCATAGTTCCCTGAAAGGAAGCTATAGACTCTGATATGACTTGTCCATGGGAGATATTAAATATCCTAGGATTTCTTGCATTATCATTACTATCATTGTATCTAACCGAATACTTTGATGGCATACTACATATTACCCTGGTAGACTCAATGAGCTGGTGGCATCAATTTTTTTGTGCCTCAAATTTGAATGCTACAAGCGTGTGATAATTATCAGAGCCAAATTTGAGTAGCTATACATCTAAATACCGAACCTCATTACCCATAAACACCTGTAAACTATCCTCACCACAGCAAGACACTATCATACTGTCTCCAGGACTGGTGTGTTTATTTTATCCTAACTTTCCTCTGACAAAAGGCGTTTGGATCCTGTATTGCCAAGCTGAAAATTAACATGCAATACAGTTTAGCAAACATAAAAGCACTATTGTTTTGTAAGTCACCAATTTACACTTTCTCTTGGGACATTTCTTCTTGATGGATCTGATGTTTCATTTGTTCAGTGACTCCTGGATATTCCAGTTGGACAGCTCAGATTAGATGTCGCTTGTTCTCTCACCTGGAAAGACAAAACCAAAACCATTCTCTGAAGCAGCATCTTCCTGACTTTTCTTTTGAGGATATATATATATGTATATCCATATCTATATATATCCTTTGGGGCAAAATGTTTTAGACAGCAAAAAAAGAAAACATTGTTTTTTAAATAAAAATTTTTTGAAGTTAAGATAGCTAAATATCTTGATCATCTGCACCCAATTATAAGCCATAATTTTAATCATTTTCTTGAAATCCTATCTGTAATTTTTTGGATGCATGATAGATTTTTTTAAGATACCAACTCTTTTTCTGAAATAGTTTCTAAGCAATCGGTCTTTATTGTTCTTAGAATAAAAAAAAATTAAGACTTAGTAACAACAGACAAAACCTTGTTAGGGTAACTGTTAAGGTAAGTAGACCTCATTAGCCTCTAGTTAGATTCGAGAAATGTGTGGTCAGGCTTGCAGCAAAAAACAAGGTCAGAAATCAAGGGAAGAAATGTTGACAGAATAAAAGCTCAGATCGGTGCAGTTATTATAGATTCTAGTTTTGCTTTCGATTTACGAAGTAAATCTCACTCCGTGAAGGGAAGAGGAAGGTCTGGGACGGAGATTCCATGGACAAGCTATGTCAACACTGTGAGACTGAAGGTATTTTCTCATCTCTTTCTGGATCTACAGGGGAGGAAGTCACATCTCTTACAACCTTTGAATTACAAGCTTCTTACAATCGCTGATAAACGATTGCAAAAATAGCTTGTGTAAGAAAAGCTGAGACTAATCGAATTTGAGAATGTTTATTTGAAGAAGGAAGGGGTTCTAGAACCCGACAGGATTTCAAACCCCGACCAGCACTAATCCTACACACACAACTCAGATCACAGAGTATCCCGAAGCACCATCTAATTCAAATTCCTCCGCTCTGCTGGATTACCTGTACTATCCATTCCATTTTTCTCTACCCACTGGCAAAAATAAATAAAAAACAACCTGAATTATCTGCCACACAGAAACACAAACAAAAGCCAGCATAAAAAGTATCTTGCAGAGTTCTGAGACAATGTTGCTAGATATTAACTTATTTATGTAAATGAAGTGACTCTGATTCCAAAGGGACCACCTTATCGCATGCACAAGTGAGAGCTATAGCCAGGAAAAGGAAGTCAAACAATGAAGCAAACTGATTGGTTAAAGTCAGTATCTGGCTTGTATGGCCTTGATTCAACAGGTGTCTGGCTGGAGCATCAGCCACCATGATTGGCTACGATAAAGTTAAGTTAGACTGGTATTTGGTTGTTTGGTTTCACGAATACACCCCTAGTTCAGGCGATTATTTATTTATGCATCAAGCTAGAGTGAACTTCACTATGTACAGTTGCTATTTTGAGCCAAGCATATTTTTTAAGCATCGAGGCCAGCTTTGCAAATTTATTTCAGTACAACCATAACAATAAAACAGACAAATTTCAAGCAAGATACTTTGGTATAAAATCCCAGCTGGAAGTATACTTTTATTTGTAAACACTCTTTAAGTTATTGGAGTAGTAAAGGGAACTTTTTTGTATGTTTGTAACACACGCTTCTGTCGCAAGTGCTTACAGCTGCAGTGCGTGTCCCGCTATTGATCTGCCCACTCTTACTGTTGAGCTGTCTAAGTGGTTTTCACTCCGGAGATTGATTCCCATCCGGGTGAAGACGACAGTGGCAGCTGCCACTATTACTCACCCAGCCTTACCATAAATAATCTCCATCTTCAGCGAAGTTTTAATTTCTTGGAGGAAATACATTCCTTGGTGATTAATTCCATCTTTCCTCCAATTTTTTTTAAAACTATGAAAGATTTGCTTCGGAGCCTAAGCATCAGGTATATTTCATTCTTTATTGAGCAAGGAAAAAAAGAAAATGCATTCTTATTATTCAGGAAGCCATCATGGAGATAGTTTATGGCTCATTTATATCAATATCAAGCTAATTCACTGACAAGTGAAACACAGTGCCCTTTAATCACGGGACGCTGTAAGGTATCTCAGCTGAATAAATTAAGGGCAATTAGCTGAAAAATGAGCTCCACACATGAAGCTCATTATTTTTTAGGTCCTGAGATCTTTTCTATTTACTGGAATTGTTTCTTTTGATGTGCCAGATGCCTTTTCTGGCCAGAAACATCAACACACTCCAAAACACCAAAGCATGCTCCCATGTGTCATACAGGCTACACTTGATTACAAACATTAGACCGTATCTGCATCTATTTTTTCTTAGTGGAAAAATTATTTGCTTTTCCAAGAGAAAGTTTTATGTTCAAAACTCCAGAATTATCCAAAATAACTAAACCAATGGAAATGGGCTTAAAACAGGAAGAAAGAGGCTGACTATTGGCCACTGGTTCCCTATGGAAAGGCCATGACAAATTGCAGGCCACAGGCAAGGTGCTCTTCTCAGTATGCATGAGACAGAGGGATGTGTTTTGCACGCTGGTTTTCTTTGAGAAGAAATATGTCTGAATCTGAAACATTTCCTAATACATAAATATCTCACAACACTGTCTTGGACTCTTGATGGTCTTGCCAGTGGCATTGTTAGTGCTGGTTTTAATGTGCCCTGTGAAAGGTAATTTAGGTAGTCAGTGGTTATTTTTGTCAGTAGCTACAAATCTATTGCATGGATAATTCAACACAGTGGAGGAATTTAAAATAGTAGTAACCTGTGAGGCAATTCAGTTACAGTCTATACACCCTGAGAAGTCAATTTGCTCATTTATCTTCAACAAGCAAATTAAAACAGCCAAATTAGTAATAAAAAGCAGAAATGGAGATTTACTTATTCTGGTCACATAGGGAAGACAGACATGAATGGTCACTGTGCCTCAAGTCAGGTTTGATCGCAATGCTTTACATCTTGGTCATGTCTATAGGATGAAGGTTACAGATGTGTTGTCATTAAATATCTTGTTTGTCTACACTGGCTCGTTTTATCTCCCAAGAACATAGATATTGTTCCGAGGACAAGAACTCTAAAAAAAAAAAAATCACATTGATCCACGTGTGGTGACATTTTTCTGTAATCTTAGCTACTTGGGAGTTTGAGGAAGTGGGAGCCAAGGATTGAGTCCAGCATGGGCAGTTTAACAAGATCAAGGCAAAAGGAAGGACAAAGTAAAGAAAGAGAGAGAGAGAGAGAGGAAGGAAGGAAGGAAAGAAGGAAGGAAGGAAAGAGAGAAATAAAAAAAGAGAGAGGGAAAGAAATAAAGAGAGAAAAGAAAAGAGAGACAGAGAGAGTGAAAGAAAAAGAGAGAAAGAGAGAGAAAGAAAGAGAGACAGAAAGAAAGTAAAGAGAGACAGAGAGAGAAATAAAAAAGAGAGAGAGGGGAAAAAGAAAGAGAGAGAAGGTAAAGAGACAGAGACAGAAAAAAAGAGAGAGAAAGAAAGAGAGAGAGAAAGAAAAGAGACAGAGAGAGAAGGAAAAAAGAGAGAGGGAAAGAAAGAGAAAGAAAAAAGAGAGAGAAAGAGAGAAAGAAAAGGAAAGGAAGGAAGGAAAGAAGGAAAGAAAGAAGAAAAGAAAGAAAGGCGGAGGGAGAGAGGAAAGAAGGAAGAAAGGAAGGAAGGAAAGAAGGGAAAAGCAAACCAGAAAACAACAAAACCTGTGAGTGATATAAATGATTGTTTGTGGATGAGGTTTTCAGGGCTGAAGAGATGGCTCAGGAGTTAAAAACTCTCCCTGTTTTTGCGGAGGACAGGATTTTAGCCCCCAGCACCCACATTGGTTGCCTCACAACCAGCTGTAATTTCGCTCCAGAGAATCTGGGGCCCTCTTCTGAATTCTGCAGGCACTATAAAGCAGATCTGCATACTCACACACAGACACAAATACACATAAATAAAAACAAAAATAAAAATCTATTCACAAGAGCTTTCAAACCATGTTCACTCTGCATCTTATTCTAAGCTAACAGGACACAGTGTTACACAGTAATACATTAAAGCCCCGTGCTTTGATTAGTTTTCTCATTACCGTGATAGGAAACACCTGACAGGAACAACGGAAGGAAGATGACTATTTTGGCTTCATTTCAGAGGGTACCATTCATCAAGGCAGGGGTGGATGGCATAGTGTCCAGATCTACTTCTTCCATGACCTGAAGAGCTTAGGGTACGGCTCATTCACATCTCGGTGGATCAGGGAACAAGGAACCCTAGGTAGAAACAGGGATGGGTTACCACCTTCAAAGACTTGCCCCTAGTTGTCTCTGTCCACCAGACTGGCTCCATGTCTGACAGCTTCTACATGCTCCCAAAGTGCCAGCTAGGGACCAAACGTTCAAACACATGAGCTTGCGGCGGCCACTTCACATTCAGATCACACGCTGTGTTTGCATTGTGCCCAGAAGCGCCAACTGACAATATTTTGAGTGTGAGCACAATGGTGATGTGGTTAAGGTTCTGTGAAGCAAATAAAGCATCACGAGACAGAACAGACAAGGCGGTCAGTGTGCTCCGCAGTGGGAAATCCTCTGAGAAAGTGATTTTGTTTTAAATTTTTAATTACTTCACCTGGTAGAAGGCTATGTTTCCCTGTGGCATTTTATACACATGTAGTTTGGGTTAACTCTATGCTCAACCCTACCTGCCTCCCCCCCGCCCCTGGTTCCCACATAAAGCCTTCTATGCTGACATTCTTACTCCCAGGGTCATACCATACGTGGTGTACCCTCCCTACTCAAGAGCCTGATTTCTTCTATCATGGTCCCCTTTTTCTTTATTTTTTGAAGACATCCTCACATCTATAAAAATGCTGTGAACATAGTTCAACGAACACTGTATACCCGCCACTTTGCTTAATCAATGTTAACATGCCCCTTGGATTACATATCTCTCTCTTAGTGTTGTTAAGGCTCAGTGAACAGTTACAGATACTGGACTGGTGAGGTGGCTTAATGAGTAAAAGGTGCTTGTCAAAAATGCCAGACACGGTGAACTCAATCTTGGGGTGCATCTGTTACATTGTGAAGATACACACACACACACATGCAAACACTGCCACCATACACATGCAAATGCTTATAGACAGACACATACATCATAGCTCTCTTTTGAATAGAGAATCACAGTCCATACTCCTTTTTAATATGACTCAGAAATGATTTGTATTGGGTTCATTTGTTTAACCACTCTGTTCTTGCTGGTTTGGGTCTTTTTATTCATGTTTATGCAAATTTTGCAATAAATAAGAGCACTTAGATTTAAAAATATGCATGTGTCATTTTCTTGTTTAGGGTCCTATTGCCCTTTTATTTTGTTGCTTTAAAAACATGGAAACCTATGAAATAGGCAGCACCATTTTCCCATCCCCAAAGGATCGAGTTCGTGTTATTCCTTTCAGACAGTGATGGTGAAAGCTAGGCTTTCTCTTTAATTCTGTAGACCATCGGTGCTAGGTCAGAGTGGGTATGATTGTTCACTGAATACATTTTCTATATCGACCTGCATAGAAAAAGTGATTAAAAAATAAGTCTGTTCTTTGGGAAAGGTCTTTGTAACTTGAATTTCTCTATTTAAAAGTATATAAGATCATTTAATATAGTGTTACTTAACATGTAAGCTGTATTGTTACACATAGAGCATTTTTTAATTAAAAAAACTGTGTAAAGAAGAGTGATGAATTCAACAGAAAGAAGGAACTATGTGGAAGGGAGAAATTCTTACATTTTCTTGGGTTGGAGTCAGACTAGTGAAATAGAACGAATTTAGCTTCAACTCTCTCCCACTGGGGATGATACGCCTGCCCTTTGCTCAGACTCATCTGTAGACATTGTGTTGTTGGTACCAGATGGTCTATGATGTTTCGGATTTAGTTTATGATTTTCAAAGGTTAGAAAGAATCAGACACACAGGCTGTTTCTCTGTTGGACACTGAGGATGTTGTAAACTTTCCATGGTCCAGTGTGGGCCAACTGATCTTTGGTCCCGCGGAAAGTCCTACAGGGATTCATTTCGTCCTTGGGAGAGAGAGTCATATGCTCATTTTGGAAGACAGACTTTTTTAATCCAGACACAGTACTGAGGCAAATGCAATGTGCCAAATGGGATCAACAGCTCGATTATAGTAGGAATCTTCTGCATATATAGATGAGATAAAAGGAATTATATTACGTGTGTACATTAAGGGTTCATTTTTCATGTAAATAGGTCCATTTAATAAGTAATGGCACCATAGTCCATTATACTTTGTGTATAATAGATTCCCTCCTCCCTCCTCCTGGTGAATCTTGTTTAAAGGAAAACATTTGGTTGGGTAATGTGCAAGATGTACCTTGGGGTAGCAATTTATGCTACTCTCTTATCAGAAATTGCTTCCAAATGTCTCATATCTATACTTGAAATTCTGCAGGAGACAGTTTTCCTAAATCTCACGCGTGGAGCTTCATGGCAGATGACTTCAATAGACTCTGTGGAGCATCAAGTAAAGAATGCATGTTAAAAAATGATGGGGAAAACTAACAGAGACAATAATGAGATTGTAAATTTTATGATGTGCTCATTATATAAAATTAGAAAATTTAACTAAGATGTTCTAAACTACATCTATTTTATTAATATTAGAGTCTCCACCATGTAGGATGGATGAATCATTTTTAAGTTAATTTAAGAACACATGTTACATAGATGCTTGAGATATGATATATTCTTCCCTTCTTGAGTCTTTCTCATGTGTTCATTTAATGGGACTGGGTTTGTCTCAAATTTTGACTATTAAACAAATTCACTTCCTCCTGTTGTGACAACAGTTCTTAGTCAATTGGAAAATTTTAAACATGATTTTATTTTAAGACTATAGTTTTGAATCCATGTTAAATGTCCTCAATATATCATGCTAAAATGATGTTCATAATGGAATTGAACAAAAGATATATATGCTAAAGAGTTTTAGAATTAAAGACATATGATGCCTGTAAACCCCCACCCTGTGTGTATGTCTGTGTGTGTGTCTATGTGTGTGTGTCTGTGTGTATGTGTTTGTGTGTCTTTTATTTGGGATTTAACACAGAGTCAAATGCATGATAGCGAACTCATGCATTGAGCCATATCCCCAGCCCAGGACACACAGTTATGATTTACTTGTAGAATAAAAAAAAGCATCATGTTAAAATCCAGAAATCAAAGGTCTTTTGAGGATTACAATTATTTGGGAAGCTGACAGTCACTTTGTATGCTTCTGATTGTTTCCACACACATATCATTGAATGTTATCTGTATATATACATGCATATGTATATATATACACATATATACAAAATGGCCTTGTGAATGTGTCTTTCTGTCTCTGCTTCTGCCTTTGTCTGTCTGTCTGTTTCTGCCTGTCTCTCTTATCTTGCTGTCTCTGTCTGTCTCTGTCTGTCTTTATGTATGTATGTCTGTGTGTGTGTGTTTGTGTGTGTGTGTTCATGAACAGGTATGAATATAACCCATCCAACTCTTCTTTGATAGTTCTCCAAGAAACAGTAGTATTAAGACCTAATGATTGGAGGAGGGAAACATTTTCCTTCATCTTCATGGTTTGGGTTCATCTGGAGCCCTTATAGTGTCATATAAAAATAACAGGGATACAACCATGAAGTTATGGAAGTCATAGAAAGAAACACCAGCAATAGCAAGTACCAGTCTGTCAACCTTTTATCTGAATATCTCCCTAATTAAACAATCAGTAAAAATTGAACTCATAGCCCCCAAAGTTATAAAAAAAAAAGTTGCCAGATATTATTCAGATACAATAAAACAAAACCAGCACAATGTCAACACAGTCTGCTTCCCCCTCAAACTTTTCGATGTATAAACAAAGAAAATTCTGGAAGCTCAAACTTAGAGATGACAGAGGCCATGATTTCATACATGTATGTATTGATGACAATGATATAAAGCATAGATATATCACTCATTCATATACATGGTTGTGTCACTGGGTGGCTCGAAAGTAAAGAGATTAAAAGTCATTGGCTGTTTCCTACTGTAGTATTCATTTGGGGGACGATTCTTCCCTATGGAGACTTGTTTGGGTAAATGTCACAATTTTGTTGCTGTCTATTGGTTTCCAAAGCTCAGAAGAAGCCTAGAGAAGGTGAGTTTTCTCCTTTCTTAACTAGGGGTTTGTCAACACTCTTTAAAAGATTTTATTTAATATTCATACATGCATATATGTTTCGTTCCAGTCCATTCTTCATTCCCCCTCCAATTCCTGCCCTGTACTCAGGATCTGTCTCTTCTCTCTCTCTCTCTCTCTCTCTCTCTCTCTCTCTCTCTCTCTCTCTCTAATTTAGTACCAACTGAGTTCAATCACTTGAATGGATGTGTGACTGTCTACTTGAGTGAGCATGGGCTGCCTTGTGGGGCCAACATTCTTGAAGAAAAGTGACTCCTCACACCATCCATCAACTGCCAGTCCCTCCTCCGCTAAGTGAGGGACTTCCTAGCTCCTCTCCCACTCATGCTGGGATTTTTGATTTGATCCTGGATAAGTCTTGTGTATGCAGTAACAGTCACTGTGAGGTCAAGTGTGCAAATGCACTGTCATGCCATTTCACCAATCTGTTCACTGTTGAGGGCTGATTGCCCCGTAGTCTGTTTTTCTATGCATGTTGCCATTTAGTACAATGAGAGTAAATGCTCTCTTTTAGGGCCCATGACCTAGCCAACCATGATGGGCTTTCATATGGCTATGTGAACGAATGGGGAAATGTGTAGATGTAATTAGAGGGCCCAAAGAGGTTGTCAAATCCCCCAGAGCTGTAGCCACAGGTGGCTGTGAGCTTCAGCATATAGGTGCTGGGAACTGGATCTGGATCTTCTACAAGAGCAATATTAGCTCTTAGCCACTGAGCCATCTCTCCAGATTTACGACATAATTTGTTTTGGCCCTTAGAGGAGTAATATAATCTATGAGCCAAGCATTAGTGATCTTGGCCTGGATGCCCAGGCTTGGGCTGCCAGGAATGGCATGCCCTGCTGTAGAAGAGGCTATACAAGCATGTATGCTCACAGAACAAAGGGAAGTTATAAGGCAACATGTTCGCCAGATACGAACTGGTGATAACATTGGATAGGCAGGTTAATCTCTGTTCTAAGTTTCAGACACAGCCTCACAGCTTTCTCAGCTTTTGGACTGGTGGAAAACTAGTGGTCTGTGATGATAATCAATCCCAGAGTTTTGCCTAATTGTCAGGAAATGTGAAGTCAGCTGCAGAGGCACAGAATAAGTGCCTATTTGGGGAATTCAGGCTAAGTCAGGATATTTGGGGTCTCAACCTACAGCACTGCATCTCAGGTGATTCCATGAGTCAGTTTGTCTGTCCAGTCTTCAACATAGGAATGACCTCTTCTGGAGCTGCCGGTCACAGGTACGAGCTGATGTGCAGAACATTCAAAGATACGAAGTCCTGCAGACTCTACCAGCTGTGGAATTTCACCATCCATATTTAATGGGACAGCTGCTTGAATGGCCAGTAGTCTGGGCTTCTTGGGATCATAAGTAGCTGTGTTCTGTGTTTCATGACCTCAAACAACATTGAGATAAAGTAGGTGCTTATTTCTTATCGTCAGTCAAGTGAGAGGTGGGTTTTTCAGAAGACTGGTTGGTGAACTGAGCTTCATCGCCGCCTAGAGTTTGAGAGACAGAAAACAGAGGCTTGTGATCTGTGTAAGAAAACTGTAGTTCAAAAGGAATCTGTGAACATTTCCTTCCTCTAGTGGGTAAGTCCATTAAAATGGAATTGATATTGCAGGTATAAAACTCTAAGTGAGTTGCTATGGCTTCAGGACAGCCATAGCTACTCATGGAGTTGCCCAGAGCTTGGGACTAGGCCAGTGTCTGTTTGAATGGCTACCTGGATCTAGATGGGTTGTGTTTTTATTTTTGAGTTCATTCCAATGATATTATTTAGGAAGAAAAGAATAGTGTGTGTGTGTGTGTGTGTGTGTGTGTGTGTGTGTGTGTGTGTTGGGGGGGGTCCCAGCAGAGCAAAGAGAGGGAGCTGTCCCAGGACTGTTGAGGCAGAGGCCCAATTCTAAAGCACCTATGCCTCTTTCAGTGTCCACAGAGAAGTGGGCTTCTGTAAGCCCAACTGCTATGAGAGAAGGCCCTCCTCTTTTAGTTTATTTATTTATTTTATTTTTTTTTATTTATTTATTTATTTATTTATTTATTTATTTATTTATTTATTTTATAGTTATGGATAATATTCCTGTAAGCTGTCCTTGTAGCAAGTAAAGGATTAGCTTCCTACCTGTAAACAATGGAGTGGCCACCCAGTTCTCCATATGCAGAGAACATTCCTTAACCTTAAGGCAGATGAAGGTTAGACTCCATTCATTTGTATATTGGAGGGTTGGGTGGAGACAGGGAGGATTTGGAATGAAAAAGCACCTAGGGCTGGGGAAGGAGCAGAGAAGCAGGAGGAGAAGCAGGAGGGAGAAACATGCAATGAAGTCTCTGCCTAGCCACCCAGGTATTGAATCCCTGAGAACTGACATGGCTTGTAATTAATAAAAAGCATTCAATGCTGGACTCTTATTAAGCGATTGAACATTAATTTAACACCTCTTGGTAAGGGAGCATAATTGGACACCAAGAAGGCACCCTCCACCAAGGGACTCTAGATGATTCGTGGAAGACTAAAATTCAAGAGGTGCCCCTGCCCTATGCTGAGTCCTCAAACCAGGTTAGTCTTGGTCCGATCTAGAACTGCCTTCTGTCCTTGTAGCCCTCTCCCCACAGTACCCGGGCCTAGAGCAGTCTGCTGCAGCCTCTGCTGAGGAGGAAGGGGCACAGAGAGGGGCACAGAACAGCCGGCTCTGCAAACAGAGCAGACAAAGCCACGGATTCCAGTGTTGAAGAAGTATGGGTTTATGAGGCACAGATGGAGCTCTGAGTCGCCAAAATGACTTTTCTCCTGATTGAAAGGCCACAGAAACACATGTTAAAGACTTTATCCGGCATAGAAAAGAGAGTTTGAAGGAGCGGGGAGGGAAAGAATACAATTTTTTTTTTTTGTTCACATTCTGCCAAGCCCAGCCTGTTCGGTCCACAAGTTCTGCGTTAACATTTCCAGTAAATTCACTAATGCTGATTTAAATTTTATGAAAACCGGTGAGCAAAACCTTAATTTCTTTACAGCATCTTGAATACATCCAGGAGGGTTTCTCTGTGCTCATCTGGCGAACAATGCACCCTGTCTCTATGCTTCTCATCTACAAGAGAACGTCACGTCAGGGAAAGGCTGCCCAGGCAGGGGGCAGAGGCTATTAAAGCCATAATTCCTGGCATTCTGAATAGGAATTATGTGTGAACATCAAAAGGAAAGCTTGCTCCACTTTGCATGCTATCATCTGCTATTAAGAGTTCCGGGACTTTAATCACGAGCCTTGAAAAGAGGCCTTCGAGTCACCCAGAAAGAGGAGCCAGGCCTTGGGCCATTAAAAATGTTAGAAACGGTACCTCCATCAACCAGAATTTTTCTTGTATTTTCGTTCAGGTATTTGTGACCTGTGTGTGGTTCCCATGAAACGAGGTCAGAGGTTACAAACACGAATCCGGGAGTCACTGTTTCCCAGCCTGTGGGTATCATGTCTGCGTCTGTCCTTAGCCCCTTTGATATTCTTTATTCACTGCCGTTTCATTTTATTGAAATATAATTAGTACTTGGACCGGGGAGACTGCTCAGTGGGTAAGAGCACTTGGGGTGCAAGCGTGAGGGCTTGAGTTTCAGATCCAAGGAATCGATGCAAGAGCCATACCTGGCATGTGCTTCTCTAATCCCAGTGCTGGGTAGGAGGGTGAAGCATTGCTGGGTTTCACTGGCCAGCCAGTGCAGCCAGAGAATGGAGAGCTTCAGGTTCCATGAGAGGCCCTGCCTCTCTTATTCAAGGGAATAAGGCAGAGAGAGTGGTAGTGCACGACACTCCAAGGCCATGTTCGTCCTCTGCATGAGCACACCAATGCACATGTGTGTGTGTGTGCACCACACACACACCACCACCACATACAGCATACATATAGTCAGTACCAGGCATATTTTAAGGTACAATGTGATAGAATTGTGTGTATGCAGATGCACATCAAGACAGTGAACAGATCTGTCTCTCTCCATGCACCCCAGTCCCCTATATCCCCTCTCTCTCCCTATACATCTCATTCCCACTGTGTAAACTCTCTTGACGTAGTCTGCTCTACTTCCACATGAAACCCTGCCCTGCTTCCTGTCACTATAGATTAATCGGCATTTTCTGGAATTTTATATAAAGTGACTCACAGCAAACACCACCTTCATCTTCTTCTGCAGATGTCGGGATCGGAGCCCTTTGTTGCTGCAGCAGGTTGCCCCAGTTTGATTTTTCTTGTTCTAATAAAACACAGTGATCAAAAGCAACTTGGAGAGAAGAGGATCTATTTGGCTTAGACTTGATCACCATCCAACACCGAGGGAAGTCAAGACAGGACCCTGGAGACAAGAACCACTGGAAGAACGCTGCTTGTCGCTTGCTCTCTGGCTTACTCTCTGGCTCAGGCTCAGCGAGCATTCTTATACAGTCAAGACCTTCCTACCTGGGCATGGTGCAGCCCGTGGTGGGCCGCACTCCGGCATCAATCATTGGTCCAGACAGTCTCTCACAGACATGGCTGTGAGCCAATCAGACTTAATCAACTCTTCAACTGAGGTCTTCTCTTCCCAGATCATTCTTGGTTGTATCAAATTAACAATAAAAAATAATCAGCACACGGACATTAATATTGTTCCTGGGTAGTATTCTATCCTGGGGGTGATTTCTCATTCTTGTTGATATGTGTCTGTATTATGTCGATTTCCTAGTGACTGCAAAGTCCGTGAATACTTGTGTCCAATACATGCTTTCCTCTCTCTTGGGTAAATGTAAGAGTAGGCAGGTAGAACATACAGCAAGCATGCATCTCCGTGTTGCCAAGAAACTACAGAATCATGTCCCTGAAGTGGTTACGACCCTTGAACCTCTAATAATCAGCTTTTTAGGTCTGTGATTTCTTCCAATACCATCATTTGGTTTTTCCAGCTGTATAAATGTAAGCCCATTTTAATAGTCTGTAGCAGTATTTCATCGGGAGCTTTATTTCCATTTTACTGGTGACTAATAAATCTGAGCATCTCTTGTTGTGCTAATTTGCCATCTGTGGGTCTCCTTTGGTGAGTCTGTTTAAGTCAATTATCTGTTCCTATTGTGTTATCATTTCCTCATTATTGGGTTTCAGGCTTTCTTTATATATTCTGGATAGAGGAACTTTAATAGTCATGCATGTTTTAAAGGTTTTCTTCTAGTCTGTGTGCTCTTTTTATAGTGTCTTTGAGAGAAGTTTTAATTTCAATGACGCATGTTTATCATTTTTTCCTGAGTTATTTTCCGAGTGATCTCGTTTCGTCTGAGCCCCTCGTCTGCCAACAGCAGAATTTTCCACTCATCAATTTGTAAAACATCATTTTAAGGATTGCATCTGTCTCCCTGTTTGGGCTGTTTCAAGGGTGATAGACAATTCTATTATTATTATTTTGGCCAGATACAGGAAGCCGGTGTGTTCACTTTAAATCTGTTTTATCTCTAACGTTTACTGATCTGGGGGTTTAGCCTAGTAACCTTCATATTTAGATTCCATTAAAATTATCCGGCCACATGCCAGTCACATTCTTAAAACAAACAATGGGCTGAAATAGTGTGTGCTTCTGTGTGCTTCGTGGCTCTTTACCCCAAAAGAACTTTTTGATTCCTCCGGAAGACAATGTAAATGGCAGGATGATGAATCAGCTTCGTCACGTGCCCAAATATTAGCATGCGTCTGGATCACAAACCAAGAGAGGCAATGATTGCTTTTACACAGATGTTTTACTGTCAAATGGAAAAAACTGTTATCCTGACTGACACAGTGCAGTAGCGCCATATTTATTCACGAAGAAAAAGTAACGGACATTTTTAGTACCAACATATTTAGTTTTTTTTTTTTTAAATCATATTTAATTACAATAGCACAGGTCCTACAGGACCTTAATTCTCACGTGCAATCTCCTCTTAGACACCAAGCAATGTCCCCTCCTTTATTCCACAATACGATTACAGTGTCAAACTGCCCAATGGCTGCAAAGGCATCGTGTTAAGTTAAACTGACATGGAACACAACATCATGGTGTGCTGAGCTGTGATGCATTGCTACCAATGCTATAAAGGCAGATGGCTTTATTAAATGTCTGTGTTATGTGAAATACTTCTCTGAGACAGTCCAGTGTCTGCTCTTGTGCTGGCTAGTTTATGTCAACTTGACACAGGCTACGTCATCTGAGAGGGGGGCACCTCAACTGAGAAAACGCTCCCATAAGATCAGATTGTAGGAAAGCTTGTCTGACATTTTCTTGATTAGTGATTGATATGGGAGGGCCCAGTTCACTGTGGGTGGGGTCACCCCTGGGATGGTGGTCCTGGGTGCTATAGGAAAGCAGGTTGAGCAAGCCAGTTCGCAGCACCCTTCCATGGCCTCTGCAGCAGCTCCTGCCTCCAGTCTCTGACCTGGTTTGAGTTTTTTCTTTAGCTTCTCTATAGACCATGATTCAGGATATGGAAGCCAAATGGACTCTTTTCTCCCCAAGTTGCTTTTGGTCATGGTGTTTCATCACAGCAATGGCAGTGCTAACTAAGACGGCTCTCATCGCACACTCACAAACTTTGGGTTAGCCTACTGTTCCGACCTCATTTTTCACACGGAAAAAAACAAGGCACAAAATCGTTAAATAATCTTCCAAAGCCCTTCAGATGGAAGGTGGTAGAAATAGAACTGAGGCTAAGCAGAATCCACGTTTATAATTAGGCACTTTGGAAAACTTAAAATGAGAACTACATTTTCCAAAAGTTGTACTACATATGACTGTACCTGTCTTCAGAGCCATTGTGGAAGAGGGATTAGAGCCGTTTAAGAGCCAGGAGTCAGAAGGACTAGGGCAAACGGTGTCTTCTGCATACGAAAAGGACCTCTGCACTCATGAACTCAGAGCAGTTGTGGCTGCCTGTACGAGACCTGTACAAGATCGGGACAGCCAACGTTCTAGCATGGAGTGGGAGGGGCCAACTACTCCTCACTTCTAGGGGAGGAGCTATTGACACTTGATGGGAAGAAGGAGATAGCTTTTCTTTAAGGGCGTGGCCCCTCACAGCGGAGATCACGCTCTAGCGGATGACCACGAACTGGAGTCAGTGGGTCAGAACAACAACAAAGAAGACGAGAAGTTGAGAGGTGATGGGGGAGAGAGGGAGGATCTGGGAGGAGACAAGAGAAAGAACGGGCGGCGAGTATGATCAAAACGCATCATACAGAGTCCTCAGAGAATCAATAAAATACTGCAAACAATTACTTTAATGAGAAAAAAGTTCAGGTTTAATGGATTTTTAGCTCTAGCATATCATTTTTTTGTTTTATTTTTCTTATGATGATTTCTTTTAATAATAAAAAAGTTTATTCATTTTAAGTCCCCGTCATACGTAATCTTACTGGATTTTAATTGTCCACTTAATTTTTTCTCCTCAATAAACCATGATAACTTTTAGGGAATTTTGTATTACTATTTAAAATCTAATGAGCAAAACTGTAGCCTATGGTAAGTCCTTGCCTGATATACAATGAGAACATTTAAGCACACATCTAAAAACTTATTTTTAAGGATCTCACATTTTTAAGGATCATAAGGATCTCATATATGTTTGTACTTTGATCAAATCTACCTCCCCAGTCTCTCCCCTATCTCCGGTCACTGTTCCCCTCTGTCTTCATGTGATTTGTTTTTAAATCCTCTGAGTTCACTTAGAGCTGCCTCTTATAGTCACAGATGTAGCAGCATCCTCTGAGCATGTGTACACACTCTCCAGGATCACACCCCTGAAGATATCTACCTCCCCTCTGCCAGAAGCCATCAACTGTCAATAAAGATCTCCTCAGTTAGGGGAGGGACTTCAGGAGCCCTTCCCCCAGCCTTGCTTCATTTCTGCTGATTTGTTTTTGTGCATGTATTGCACATGCAGTCAGCACAGCGCAGCTGCCATGAGTTCATGTATGCAACAAGTTTAAAGATACCATCAGATAGTTCAAAACTACCAGTCACGTCCCAAGCAGCAATGAGGTAAGCAATTCGCACTGATCTTCAGATGCGTTCCTGGGTCCCAAACCTAATAGTTGCATTTCATGTCAACTGTTCTAATGGTGTAAGACAGACATGAAACATTACCATCAAATACTCTAGTGGAACATTGGGAGAAAAGCTAGGGAAATGAGTCCAGTGGGAGAAATTGTTTATGCCTCTCCAGACATGAGATATTGATACCAATATCATGAGATATTGGTAGTTTCAGTCATGTTGGGCATTGATAGGTGACCAAAATAAGCCCATTTTGTCTTCTCAGTGTACAGCCAAAGAAACTGCTCTCCTTCCATGAGGAGTCAATCATTCAAGTCAATAAGATGAGCTGACCCTAGATAGATGCACAGGGGAAAAGGCAGGCAAATTGATTGCATAGTTCATAAGAAGATAGCCCGTCCACCCAGTTTAACATGTTAGAACAGGAATGGGGCGTACACCTGACACAGGGATTGCAAGTGATTTCTGGAAAGAAGAAAACGACCCTTGGATAGATGGCAACTTTTTCACCCACCGAGCTGCTTGATAGCCCTGGAGTGAAATCTTCAGTTAATGAAATAACAGGGAAGAAATGGAAAACAAAAGCAAAAGACAAAAAACAAAAAACCAAAAACAAAAAAAAATGACTCTCTTTGTGGATCTGGTCTTTAAGCTAGTAAACAGATTTAAGAGGAAAGGAGCTGCATTCGTGCTGAGACTAAACATCTGACAGAAGCAACTTAAGAAGGAACGTGGATTTTATCTCACGGTTTGAGGGTCCAGTCCATCATGACAAGTGAGTCAACATGGCGGGAGCCTGAGGCAGCTGGTCACATTGCATCCACAATCAGGAAAGAGAGAGACCATGATGGTGCTTGGCTTGCTTTCTCCTATTTATTTAGCCTAGTGTTCTAGCTCACGCCGTGGTGCCACCTCATTTAAGATGGGTATTCCTGATCTAAATTAACCTAATCTAGACATTCTCTTACCGATGTGGCCAGGTGTATGAATCTCAGCCCCATCAGGACTCGACATCATGAGTCTCTTCTAGCTCCGGTTTCCCAAGGACCTGATAAACAGTCAACACACCAGGGTACCTCATTTCCCAGCGGCATTCTCGGGATGCTTTCATCCGCACAGTGGCACTGGGCACCCGTAGTCTGAGAGCACACCATTCTGTTGTGATTTTTGCACTGTAAAAGCCCAACACCGCTTATCCAAGTTAATGCTTTATGGACTTCATAAAGCAAGGAATAAATAAATCTACAGTGTTTCATGGTGACAAAAAAAAAACCAAACCTATTTCTGGATATTCTAGGAAGGACAGGAAATCCCCACCCCTGTCTCCTTTATTTGCAGTATCCACACTACTTAGAAGGAAATCTGGCCAAAGCTGGGAGCCACATCTGGCAGCTGTTCGGGAGCCTGTGTTGCTAAACCAGAGATAAAATGAGAAAAATCCAAGCAAAGGACACAAACAGGAAAAAATACATTAAGCGGCAGTAAACTCCAATTAAGCGCTGTAGGCTTCTGAAGCTGAATCAGCTCTTTACAGGCACAGCATTATGTAGGTCAAGGAGCCAATTTAACATCAAAACGGGTCTTTCCCGGCCAGCCTCAGATTATGTGCTTGGCCAGTCACCCTTCCCTCCCTTCCTCCTTCTGCCAGGCTCTTAACACAGAATGACTCCTTCCAGGTAGACAGTGGGCGTGGGTGCCGGTGGGGTAAGTGCTTGATCCTCTGCGCGGTGAAGCTGTATACGTGCTTGCTGAAGTGAGATTCAATCCAGCTGCATCTGTAGTGTCTCAAACAACCAAGATCAAGTTTTGTTTGCGGAAGAGGAGATTAGCCTTAGTGCCAGTAAGTCAGGAGCGCTGCAGGAGCTTAGCTCATGTGAAGGGCCTCGAACATTGCCCACTTGTAACCTTCACCCAGAACTTAACCACAGCTATAAATGCAGAAGGCTCACCACTTTAATTACTCCTCTGTAGGAGGAAGTAAGGCCTCCATAAGGAACTGGCTGCCAGGCACTTAGACAAGGGCTGTAGTCGCCCTCGAGCAGGGATTGGTGCTGATGCCTAGAAACAGATGACGTCACATGAGAGCCAACCAACAAAGGACATCTCGGCGAGATCGTGCTTCAGATGCTAGCAAGGTGCAGGGTATAAAGGGTGCTCCTTCTTCTGAATGAAGAGAGCTTGCTTGTACATGCATCTTCCGGAGTCTGTGTATCATGATTCCTCGGGGCCACCTCATCCACCATCAGCAGCCGTGGACAGACAGGGCCTGGGGTCCGGGGCAACACTCCTCCGTGTGGAATGTGGTCCTTTTGAAACTGGGAGTGGGATAGGCTTAGGAGATACTGAGATCCAAGGGTGGGGCAGAGGGTGGGACCTAGGTAAACAGCCTCAGTGAATGCTTGTGCAGATGAACAGGCAAGTAGGGCTGCCAGACACTGGCAGTCTGCCCTCGCCACGGGTGATGACTTCACAACACGTGGACAGGTGCTGATGTCCAGACCCTGGCCTTGGCTGTGCATCACCGGTGAAGGCAGACAGTGTCTTCCCCGCTGATTCTCTGTTCTACTCATGTCTGGCAATGCTGTGACGGCCAGTGCTGTCAATTTGACAGAAATCCAAGATCACCTCGCAGCTAGGTCTCTGTGTGTTGTGTGTTCCTGTAGGGGGATGGTCTTGGTCTTGTTAATTGATGTGTGATGACCATGAACACCGGGTGGGAGCCATTCCCTGACTGGGATCCTGGATCCTGTAAAACAGGGAGGGAAGTGAGCCCAGCAGCTGCATGCGGTTCTGCTTTCTTGTGGATTTGATGTACCAGTTGCCACTTACCTCCTGCTTCTTTGACTACTGACCATAGTAGACTATACCCCTGAGCTGGAAGCCAGAATCAACCCTCTTCCCCTTAAATTGCCCTTCCCGCTTGCTTTTCATTAGTTATTTGAGAATTTCATACGACCCGTTTTGATCATACCCATGTACCTCTCCCAATTCCTCCCAGAATTGCTACCCTTCCCTACCCTACTCATCAAGTACAGTAACAGGGGCCCCTGGGAAGTGGACTGCACTCCAGTGGAAGGCCACATACCCACGAGCATACAGACAGCACCGATTGTATTTAAGTTGCTTTTGTCAGAGTATAGTATCTTAGCAACAGGAAAAGAAACTAAGACAGAAGCCTAGCCACTGCTTATAAGCATTTCCAATGTTATCCCAGAGGACTCATGTAGAGTCTTTTCTATTGGTATTGAGTGGTTCTTTGATATAAGCCCTCTCCTACCTCATGATAAAGCTTCTGGTGGGTGGGATCCCTTTCTGGACTACTCACCCAGAGCACCACTGAGCTCTCATCACACCCGAGGTACCTAAATACACAACTGGATAACACAGTTCCCAAACTCTATGTATGTAACTTGCTCAGTTAATTCCACTTCCAGGAAGCATTTTGAATGAAATAGAATTCTATTTTTTTTTTGAGGAAACAAACAATTTAGGAGCTTAAAATATTAAAATATTATTCCTCTTAAATCTACATTTGGGAAATTCTGCAAGGCCCTCCCTTCCCCGGTATGGAGGGAGCCAGCGGTGTGTCCAGGCTGGAGTTAAGTGGTATAAATTATTCAGAGTGGTTGGGAGAACAGATGCTCCTCCTCTGGGCCCTGGGTTTTGAAAGGTAGAAAGTTGGAGGGCAGCAGTGACTACGCCTGGTGGGGGGTGGGGGGGGAAGATAAATGATCGCCCTAAATCTCATAAGCCTCGACATCTGCAGCGCCACGTTTAATTTGGTGGCAGAGACTACAGTGCTTGCCTTAGGTTACAAGGGCAAATAGCAGGAGGAGGCTTATGAATCCTACTTGGGCTTGAAAAGAGACAAGGGGTGAAGGAGGCAAGAAAGAAGGGAGGGCAAGTTTAGCTAGGAGCGAAGGGAAGGGGAGGAAAGGTAAGAGGGGGTCAAGGGTTGGGGGGGGATCTGTCCTAGACAGCAGAGGAAAAAAAATCTATTTGAGGCGTTCAGGAGAAGGAAGACGTTTGGAGGCAGATGCGAGAGAGCTGTATCATCCAAATAGGAAGAGCTGAAACCCGACTAAGATTTCCTGCCTTATTGGCAATTATCAATCATTGCTTCTTCCTGCTTGACACAAAGGCAATCTGGAAATCTTTGGGGTATCCTGGGGCCTAAAAGGAAGGTGCTAAGGGAGAGGGACGTGGATGGCAGTGTTATTAAAGTGAATGTAAATGCTGACACCGTAAAAGCCCAGGATTTTAGAATCGGGAAGCACTTTAGAGGTCCACCATATGGCCTTGGGTTGCAGAATTTGAGGCCTGTCCAATTTTCCTGGTGATTAAAACGACTCTTAGATGATGGATGTATCGATGGGTGGGGAGCAATCTGGATCCTATAAACTCTTATTTAAGTCACCCTGAAGACTTTTGTGCCCCGTCATCTGCTTTCTAATGTCAGGAATTAAGAGCCGATGAATGGAGCCAGCAGCAGGAAGAGAGTCGGCTTGAAACATGGTACCTATCGGTGAAGGAGAGGCATGCCAGTCCTGTAGCGACAGCACTGCCAGAGATTAGGGAAGCCTGCAGCGTCAATGCTCCTATCGTTAAAATGTGGAATAAGGGCCAGAGAGATGGAGTCAGAGACTCCTGGGTTAAAATCCCCAGAACTCATGAACAGACAGTGCAATCCCACAAGCCTGTGATCACAGCAGGCTTATCCTGAGATAGGACGCAGAGACAGGAGAACCCCCAAAGCTGGAACCCCAGCTGTCTTGGTGTAGGCAGAAGCACACAAGAGATCTTATCTCAAAGGTGAAAGGTGAGAACGTACACCAGTTGTTTCCTGCTGGCTTCTGTCTGAGTGCTGTGGCATGCATCTGCAATCACACATGTACAGAGACAGTTTTCTAAGTACAGTCAATTAAAAGAGAGACTACAAGCTGGGATATTATTACTTTTATTGAAGGGAATTTGAGAAACAAAATCTTAAGTCACTGTCAGCTTGACTGTCTATGAACACTGTACATATGCTTGTGTGCAGAAGAAAGTCTTGGTAGCACGGAGTCTCAGTTGGAATGGGTTTTCACCCGTTGGATATTTGGCAGTGTCTGAAGGTGGTTTGAGTTGTCACAAGCTGTTGGGGAGAGGTTCACTTGGTATGTAGTTGGCAGAAGGTAAAGACATCATTAAAAACCTCGAGTTGCACAGGACAGCCTCCATCCCCGCCCCAGCAAAGAATTATCCAGGCCCAGTATCAACACAGAAGAAGTAGAGAGATGAACAAGGAGGAAGAAGAATAGCAAAACATTCTGCAGCACACGGCATGGTGGTAGAGACCTGGAAACTCAGCTGCTTGCAGAAAGTGGGTGGGTGAGGGAGGAGGGTAACAAGTTCAAAGCTTGCCTGGGCTGTAGGGAAAGTTCAAGGCCTCGTCTCAAAACAAAAAATGAGAAGAAAAACCTGAGGATAATTCTATTTACCTCAACGGCAAAGTACTTGCCTGGTATGCGTGAGGTCCAAGTCCAAAATCTAGCGTGTTTGCATTAATAATTTGTCTCCTAAAAACAGTGAAAGCTGCCATGATCATACCAGGCATTGGCTTGCTTATTTAAAATGTTCATGGCAACTTCTCAGAACATTTCCAGTCATTATTAGTAATTGCTTAAAGAGAAAGGGAAACCTTCAGAGATTAAGGAAACACCCAGTATCTGATGGAGGAAAGAGGGAGCATCAAGTCAGGAAGGTATTCCTTATACAGCAGTGCTGAATTCCTAAGAACGACACTATCTTTGGAAAGTGTATCTTTTACTTTGTTTGGTAAAAGAGGTGAATTTAGCGAGAGGCCTAGGTAAGTACAGGGGAGATGAGTTACTAGAAGGAAACAAAGAAAGCTTAATTGAAGTGTTCAAAAAATATGTATATATTATGCTATGTTATGTTATGTTATGTTATGTTATGTTATGTTATGTTATGTTATATTATGTTGAGTTTGGGGTTATAAGCCTGTAATTTCAGCAAGGGAGAGGTTGAGGCAGGATGACCAAGGGTTAAAGGCCAGCATGGGCTACCTACAGAGACTTTGTCAGAGAAAAAGATGAAAGGAAAAATAGAAAAGATGAGGATAATACATCAAAACGGGTTTCTTGCCACCTCCAACGAAGTGGAGGCAAAAGCTCAGAGGGAACCTGACTTGAAATACCAAAATCAAACTTAGAAGGGAGGGAGTGAAAGTTGACTTCTGTGACTGACAGCTGTAGGTCTTCCTGGATCATAATGAAAAGCTGAGGGTCTAAAGCAGAAAGTTAAGAGACACACAGGAGTTCCGCGGGTCCTTCGCCCCTACAAGGAAGGTCGGTGGGCTTCCATAGTTCTCACCCCAATGATGCTGAAACAGGAATTCTGTGTGCTTTCCTAAACCCATGGATAAAGGAGTGGAATTGCATCAGAGAAAGGGAAGAAGACAGTGGCTATGGGGAGCTGACCACGTTGTCTAACGGAGAAGCTTGCTGTGAGCGAAGAGACACTGGTTCCCGGGACTGTGACAACAATTGGTACACAGACTTTCCATGGCCAGCGTGGAAAAGCATCACTTCAGAGGAGAGATAGACCATGCGCAGGCTGCCTTATCCCCTCACAGGAGCAGGCGATTGTCATTGAGAGAAAGGGTGGGAGTCTAGAGGCTGATGAAGATGTCCTGAGATGGCTGTAGACACAGTGTGATGTGCTGAGCACCCTACAGGAGGAAGAGATTCCCCAGCTCTGTGAATCCCAGAGAGGATAGTAGTATAACCAAGCTCTTTACATTCCTATTTTATCAGCGTATACTAATAGTCACTACACATAAAAATGGATCTCATTATGACATTTTCTTATGTTTATATAATATACTTAGTTCATATCTACCCACCATTATACCTCATCTCATCTCCTGTCTGCCTTCACGTCTTCTCTCTACAGGACCATGGGCAAACTCAACAATGATGAGACCACTAAAGAAAAAGCCTCTGCCTTCCCCATCAAACGTTACCTATGTACAAATCATGGTATTGCCAAGCCCAACCTTGCAGAGATCTTATGCAGGTTACCTTAGCTGCTGTGAGTTCCAGTGAGTGACAGACAGGTCCTTCTTAGAAGACGGTGTTCCTCACTGCTCCCCTGTACTCCTCTTCGTCTTCACACTTTCTGCTTCTCCTGAGATGTTCCCTGAGCTTCAGAATGAGTGATATACACTTTACAGTTGAGCAGTCAACAGTCATTTATACTCTGTACTTTGACCACTTATGAATCTCTCCAGTCATTACTGATCACTGAAAGAAGCAGTTTTTCTGAGTGAAGTCACAGCACTAAATATGGGTGTAAATGTGGTTAGGCAGAAAGCAACTGAGCTCTTTCAAGGGACCTGGGGAAGACACATCCTTCTTCATCCTACACCATTGCTAGATGTTGGGGAAGGCCGGAAGAGAAGAAGCCCAAGGCAAGAACAGAAAGGGGAAACAGCCCCTGAAGGGCTGCATCCCAGCCTGTGAGATGCCGCCAGGCTCTGAGCATCCCAGCCAGAGCAAAGCAAAGCAGGCAGCACAAGAGATGCCTCAACTCAGGCAAACACTGATGGGGTTATTATGAACATCTCTTTGTATTGAGTATATTACTTGCCAAAGTAAGACTATTGCTCTGAATAAGGTGATAGGAGGAAATTATAGAATTTAAGATGATCAGAACAGGAGCAGAAATATCATAAGGCTTGCAGGAGATACCAACCCACTGAGATGCAGAGCCCCGCAGAGCTGCATCGAACATCTGGGCGGGCTGATAACATGTTCCTTTGCCGGTTTGACACGCTCCATCCTGCTAGTTTTAATATACCAGCGCGTCGTTTTCAAAAGGAAAGAAGGGGAAGGAGGAGGCAAGAGTAGAAATAACACAGCTTCCATCAGGAATTGCTGGAAGTGGCTGGGAGGGGGGGGAGGTCTCTGTGAACACACATGCAGAATATTCGGTCATAGATGATTGGTTTGATGGGAAGCTCCTCATTTTCAGACCCATACTCACATCACACACCCACAAAACCTGACACATGCTCTATCCATGTATTTAGAATGTGTAGGGGGGCGCATGGGGCTGAGAAGGGCGGGGAGAGAAGGAAAAGAGGAAGGTGCGGGGGTGGGGGGGAATATGCTCAAAATACATTCTGTAGTGGTATGAAAACATCCTTATGTAACTCTGTGTCATGGGCAATGAGGATACACCAATAGATAAAAAAAGACAAAAACCTAGCTTCTAGGGTATTTGAGCAGAAAAAAAATAAAATAAACAACGTACATAGACAAAAAAGAATAAAATGCTTAGGAATAAACTTAATCAAAAATGTAAAAGCCTCGGGCACTAAAAACTACAAAGGTACAAATAGAAAGATATCTCATGTCTGCAAGTTGAAAGTATTAATATCCACACCAGGCCCATACTGCCTAGAGAGATCTGCAAAGTCAACGCTATTTTCATTAATATCCTACTGGCATTTTTATTAAAAATAGAAAACAATAGTAAAATTTATATGGAGCAAGAAAATACCCAGAAAGGCCAGAAAGAGCTTGAGAAAGAGGAACAGAATGGTATACATTTATGTCTTCTGATATGTGAATATATTTAAAATTTGCAGTACATGCAGGACAGTACTAACGTAAAAGCAGGCAGACAGATCAACAGCGCAGAAGTCAGTCGCAAGTACACGGTTAATGTAGCACACAGGACTTGGGAAAAGATAGTTCTTCAGGAAGCGGTACAGGGAAAACCTGGGCGTCCACATGCAAAATCAATTAATATTAGTGCTGTTATCCTTCGCCTTGCCCAAAATTCAACCCAAAATTACACTTAAATGTCCCACCCAGAACCCTAAGAACAAAGCCCTCAATCAAAATATGGGATAGCTTCATGCTTTGTCCTTGGCAATGACTTCCTGGATCAGACACTAAAGGGAGAGAGGACATACGTATATTTAAAGAGACTAGTGGGACAATATCTGACTAAAAGAATTCTTGGATAGGAAAAAAAAAAAATAGAGTGTAGAGAAACCTAAAGAATGGGAGAAAATATTTCTAAACCATGCATCTACTAAAAGGTTGGTTTCCGGAAAGCAAACAATTTAAAAATGAAAGAACTTGCGTAGACATCTCTCCAAAGACATCAAAGTGGCCAACAGATACATAAGGAGTGCTTCAACTCCCGTGGCCATTGAGATGCAAATCTGAGCTGCCCTTCGGAAGGCTGACTCAATGCATATAATATTGTGACAGTTTAAGAATGACTGAAGCAATCAGTTTGCTATTATCCTGGGCTGCGCAATGCCAAATTACTGGCTTCGGTTTGTTGTACTTTTTATTCCCTTTGTGTGTTTTGTTCCATTTTGTCTTTGTTTAAGTAAAAATCAACCAGATGTCTTAACCCTATTGTACACATAGGCTGAATGGAAAGACAGACTTGGAAATTCTGAGGCAGGAAGAGACCAGGCAAGAGCAGAGCCAGTCAATGGAGAACTTCTAACTTGTCTGCCATTCATAGATTCCACAGCAAAGGCCTTTCTGCTGTCTGTGAAATGAGCACCAAGCCCAAGACACTCCTTAAACAAATACACCTTTCCAGGCTTTTCACTGATCAGACAGTTGCTTATCTATAATATTCATTCACAATTAACTTTAAGGCTTAATAATTCTGTAATTATGACATCACGTCATCAGAGTGACTAGAACAGAAATTGGATCATGAGACACAAATTCTGGTCAACAATTCTTGCACACCGGCTTGGTTTGCTGCTGTGTGTGCTCATGTTTTTCATTAAACTTGGCAAAGCTTTTCTTCCAATTACTCATAACATTGGTAAAATTCTGGAGCGAACTAGAAATAGGTGATGTTTGCTAGTATGGGGCTTTTCTTCATATTGATACATAGCTTATAACAATTAAGCATGTCAAGAAGATAATTATAAGTAGTTATCAAGTAGCTAATTTTGCTAGTGAAGGCCTGTGGGCTCAAGAGAGAGTTGAGTTAGTAAAGGGCTTGTCTTGCTAGCATGAGGGCCTGAGCTTAATCCCCAGAACCCACATAAAAAGCCATATGTTTGGTGGCCCATGACTGTAATCCCAGGACAGGGGAGGTGGAGATAGGGAAGTCTTGTTGTGGCTTTTAATTATCAAGTAACAGGTCCCAGTGAGAGGGACCTGTCTCATAAAACAAAATGGATAGTTCTTGAGGAATGATACTTGTACACACACACACACACACACACAAACACACTCGCTCACAAATTGATCATGTATAAGAAGTAGCTGTAAGTCCTTATAAGATATTTCTGAAGCCAGGCATGGTGGCTTTAATTCCAGCACTTAGGAAGCAGAGGCAGGTGGATCTCTTTGTGTTTGAGACCAGCCTGGTCTACATAGTGAGTTTCTGGACAACCAGGGCTACATACATGAGATCCTGTCTTGAAACAAACCAAGACATTTCTGGATCTTTCCCTGTCATGTCCCTGATATATTGAGTATGGGGTGGGATATGTAACTTTTCCTGCTGACAGTCCCCAGTTGCTGCTCTGTTGCTAATCCAAGGGCTAATTTGGGGACCTACATATTATGTAATGATGTCATATCTCCCAGTCTCTATCTGAGTGTGGTGATCGTTCATACACTGTTTCATGAGGCATGTATTACTCCTTTACTTTCTGTTGTTTCAAAAAAGAACAGAAACTAACAAGTTTTGCTTTTTAAAAAAAATCTATTCTTGTTTTTGGACAGAAATGTGTTGTTTAGAACAGAGAGGTGAAGACATCACTTTTTTTTTTTCTTCACACAGAAGTCTAAATTCACTAGAAGTCCCGACAAAAGAAGAAATCTTGGGTGTGTGTGTCTACATGTAATCCTGCTAAAATTGTCAATGCTTTCCATATTAAATAGAAAAGGCAAATTTTAGTTTTCCTTGTAAGTTGAAAGAGTGGGGTTTTGTTGTTTTTGTGGTGTTTGTTTGCTTGTTAATTTAATTGTTCAAATAATCCTTAATAATCCCTATGGCAACTGGCCTTCGAGCAGTATTGGAAAACTTTGCTTTTAAGTGCCAGATAGTAAATCCTCAAGGTTTCAAGGCTAGGATACTATAGCACAAAAAAATCAATAATAAGCACTAGCATGTAAGTGATAAAACTTTATTTATAAAAACAGTTGACTGCAGTTTCAACCACCCTGAATCCCTTGGAAGGACACTTCCCAATGAAGCACCTGATGTTTAATCATGGTACTCAAACCTGCTGTCTGTAAACCACACAACATATCATCTTGAGGACCTGTGAGCAATATTCATCCTTCCCAAGGCACATCCCCAGAGGCTGAGGTGTCATTTATCAGAGGTGAGGTCAGTGTGTGCTTCCCTAGCTGGGAAATGTGAAGACAAAGCCTGGATCATGAGGATGAGAGACAATGAGGTTACATCATCGAAGGTCCCAATATACATAATATATATATATATATATATATATATATATATATATATATATACACACACACACACACACACACACACACATATACATTAGAGAATTAGATTACATCATGGAAAGGTCCCATATACATACATCAGATTCCTTTCTGTTGTGCTACATATGGTTCAGAGTTGAGAAGACAGAAAATCTGATGGACTTATCAAACTGACAAGATGAAGCCATGCTAACTTTTAATCAGAGGACACAGGGAGAGCATCTATAAGAGCATTAGGAAACATGCTCTTAAGTAGTCCCAGATGAATTAATTTTCACAGCAACTGAAAGGTGGGTATCAGATTCCTTCCTGCACCATGATGGAGATTCTCATTTTAATGTTCTCTTCTTCAGATAACACTATGTTCTGGAAAATACCAGAACAATTTCCCGAAGACACTGGAGAGTAAATAGGCAGACTGGAGTTGAAGGTCACACATGAGCCTGGGGGAGCATCCCACCACTCAATGGCTGCCAGCTTTAGAGCATACTTTTCTGCCTTAGACAGGGCAGTTGAAAACTGTTATAACCAGACATTGTGGAGCACACCTTTGAATAAGCCCAGGAGCAAGAGACAGCTAGATCTCTGGGAGTTGGAGGTCATCCTGGTCTCTAGAGTGGGTTCCAGGACAGCCACAGAAACAAACAAGAAGAAAACTGTGTTTTAAATATGCAGTCATTCTGTCTGTAAAAACCAGAGAACAGGGAATGAGGTCACAGAGGAAATGGTAGGAAAGGAAAAGCCAGAGAAGACTGAATTCCATCCCCTCCTCCCAAATCACTGGCTGAGCCCACAGTGTGTGTGAGTGGGGTACTGCCCCACAGCAGCAGCCCAGAGGACCTCCCTGAAATGCAAGCTGCCACTCAGAGCTGGAAGACAGAACTTTGTGGTTTGAATTGAACTAACATATCTACTTGGGAGAAAAACAAACCAATCCTTTCCTTAGGGATGTAAGAGAATTTATACACGTTTTACAATGGCAGAGATTCCTTCTTAATTGTTCAGTATTTCAAGAATTGTTCACTATTTCACCCTCAAGAGGAGGCAAAATAAATGTGATTAGTCGGGACTTGTTTCAAATATTGGGAAGAACAGGAAAGATTATACATATGTGTAATAGCAAGGCTAAAAAGCATTAAGAGAAACGTACGAGCATAAATGAAAATAATGGAAAGTTCATCAGACAAGCATCATCAAAAATCAGTAAAAATACAATTTTTACAATTTACCACCTCACATAAGTGTACAGTGTAGGTCTAAGGATCGCTCAGGCCTAAGGGACTTGGCAGAAAACAAAGCTAGTAAACTTACATGTAAGTCAATAACATTTTCAAAAACAAATAACAGAAAAAAAAACACTTTAAAAATCTTCAAAACCTATGAGGAAAACTGTGGGACTGTCCAGGAGCTGAGGTGGGGTTGAAGGCTTGCCTAGAGCACTGGAACTCTCATTCTGAGAATAGCAGGAGTCCCGCCCCCTCCCCTCTGCAGCTCTGACAGGCCACAAGCTATGCTGCCTGATCCCAGGAAGGAACTGATGCTTCAAAGGTATGCGGCCTGGCAGAGCTGCTCACCTGTAGCTGTAGCAGTTCTCCTTAGACAGCCATATAAGGTCTCTCCCTCTGGTCCCACGGAAAATACCTAGGTCCTGGCTATGGACCCTCAATGTTAATAGAGCTGGCAATCCTAAGCCATGAGCTTCCAATGACGTCTGTCCCTGGATAACAGGGATCTTTCCTCTGGCTATATATGTCACCCTGTTTCCCCAATAAAGTTGAGTCACGCCCCCTGCTGCGGGTTCCTGAGAATTCTGTATTCTTGCAGGCTCAGGGTTTCTCTGATCTGAGACTTCGTGGATCCTTGTAGAACCACACCTATGCAGGGCTTCCTGCCCTAGAGTGCTGCAGCAGGCCTGAGAGCTACCTCACAGGTCTGGGTAGCCTCTGCGGGAATTTTAAAACTACAGAAAATATCAAAACATCTCCTTTATATTTAATTGGAGTTTTCAAATGAGAAGAAAAGCAATAGACCCCAAAATCAAATCTAAGAAACATAGAAGAGAGAGACAGAGAAGAGAGATAATCAAATATCCCCCAAGGGTAGGAAGAAAAATTAACTGAGAAACTTAGCCACAGAGAGAGATGGACAGATATAAAATAGTGTGTAGGCACCAGAGCCAAACTGATGAAAACCAAAGAGGAAAAGTGATCCTTGAGAGCAGCCAGGAAAGAGTGATCCACAGCAGGTGCGGGGTGATGACTCATCTGTCCACACGCTTATCAGGAATGATGGAGGCAGGAGACAGAAGCAGGCCAGTGCTCACACCCCAGGAGCAGGTTTCCTAGAGTGATTTAAGATCTTATGTCTCCCACTAGAGAGTGTATAGCCTTGAACAGGCTATTGGATAATTCTACATCTCAATACATCATCCTTTTGAAGTTAGACATTGTCTGTCTTGTTGGGTGTTTGAGATTCGATGAGTTGCTAATATATGCAAATTACCCAGTTCTTAACACCTAGACCAAGCAAGTCCAAGGTTAGCTATTTGAAGGATCAGATTTTTATATTTATGGTCAATTGAAAGGCTTCTACTTAGCTTTTTTTTTCTTTTTAATTTCCCAAAGATGATTCCATACTTGTAAAGATCAGGAAAACCTTTCAAAAATATTGAAAAAATGAGAACAGTCAAATCAAGTTACCAATAACAGCAGGAGTCTATCCAAGAAAGCATGATTCCCCTAGAATTATTCTCCCATCAGTCTTCTTGTCTCTTCCCTGCCAGGAAATTCAAGCTGCTTCACAGCCAGGGAAGCCCACTTCTCACCAGTCAAACCAGTAGAACCTCTAGAAATCTCACCTGATGCTCTTGACCTCCTGACCTCCCCCAGCACAGGTCATCAGCAGTGAAATTATTAATAACTCAGTTATTTCGGCCCATAATGCTATCTGAACAACCCAGTGAATGTGGTCCCATAAGGGCACATGTTCTCAAAGGGACAGGATAGCCTCACCCCAGATAATCAGAGCCACACAGCCTGGCGGTGGCCGTCCCTTCCCTGTGGACCCCACCGCACATAGGATGGACACAGAAGATGGACTCCTTCCTTCGAAGGCAGCCACGGGGCTGGGATGATGGTGTCTTCCAAAGAGCTCCACATGCAGGGAGTTGGTGCTGGAGAATCTCTCACTAGTTCCAGGCCAGCTCTAGCTACGTAGTAAATCTCGTCTAAAAACAGGAATCCACAGAAGTGAACCGAGAAGCGAAATGGCCTGGAGTTACCCGTATGGAGCTTACCTTGGCTACTGAAATTGAGTGTTTGTTCACCGGACCTTGTGCTTTGTGTGACGTCCTTGGCTTGCCCTTCCACGGTGTGGGCAGCATCTCTTACTACCTCCCAGCTCTTACACTGCCCCCACTCTGGCTGTGTAACACTCGAGTCTTAGCTTCCACAAAGTGCCTCAGGGTGTCTCACAGTTGCTGTCCACCCGTGCCCACCCAGACTCTTCCGTAAGAGCAGTTTCTGCCTCAGAAGGCTGGGGCCCGCATGAGACTCTGCACCTTCACCGGCCTTGGGTGATGTGCCTGCTGTGGATTTGGAGGCCGCCTTGCAGTGGGGCACAGAATAAAGACAACTGACTGCTGTGCCCATGAGGCTCTTTCAGTACATCTGCCGAACACTGAAGGCCACAGATTCGACATGCTCTAATTAAAATCTGCACGGGGATACAGCCCAGGGACCCAGGGGCCCAGGGGCCCAGCAGTTGAGAATTTACCTAGCATGAGCAAGCCATAACACCATAAAGGAGAGATTTTTGTTAACAAGGTGTCTATAAGAGTCGATGTCTTCAGGAAGAGAAAAAGACATAAAGCTTATGGAAGAGTTAATCTGCAGATGTCAATAGATGTGGGTTTCTGAATCAGCTGTACTGTTAGCAAACATTTTGATGATTCCATCACTTCAACCCCTGGGACTGTTGTCCTTTACCCATTAAACGTCACAGCACCCGAAGAATTCCCATAGCGCCATTTTCTCATGCTAAAGTAACTTGGATTAAAAAAAACAAAAACTGAATATGTACATGTTCATGTGTGTATACTCATGTGCATGTTTTTGCAGCAAGGTCAGTGTCCAGTGTCCCCATCATCATGTTCCACCCTATTTATTGAGACAGGCCCTCCCCTGAACATGGAGCTCACTGATAGCTAGATTGGTGGGCCAGTGAGCCCCAGGGACCTTCTAGACTCTCCATCCCAGTATTGGGACCTCAGGTCCATGCCTGGATTTTTCTGCGGATGTTGGGGGTGAAAACTGATTTCCTGGTACTTGCATGGCAAGTTCTTCACTCACTGAGCCCTCTCCCTAATCCACTGTCTTGCATTTTTAATTGACTTTAGGTTAAGTCAAGTTTGCAATAAAGCCTCACCCTAAGAAAAACATATCAGAAATCCTAGGAAACACTGAGTCTTTTTTCCTAACAGTTGAAAACAAATACATCGTTGTCGTAATTAAAATGACACTTCCTTGTAGTAGTGCACCTATAGTGCGGCTCAGCAAGAAGACAGGGAGGCATTCCCATGGGGGAAACTCTATGAGACCTCAGCAGAGGGAGCCACTGTCCCGGCCAGCACCATACTCAATCGACAGTGGAACCGCAGCATCTCAACTCAGGTGTTTTTATTCTTTCAGAGTTGCTCAGGTTCCACTGATAGCACATGCGGATCATTAGCAATTAAACATCCCCCACATAAATCTGCAGACAATACGAAATGCCCTAGACAGCCCCTCATCCAACAGTGCATAAGAGAACTATTTTATATGTAACTAAAAACAAACTTCTGCATCAATTTCCCTTTTCTGTATAAACCAATCAAAAAATTGCTTTATCTCTACAACACAAATTTAACACTGCACCAGCAAAACTATTTACAAGAGGAACAATCACAAGGGCTATTAATACACAGGACTGTAAGAAACCAAACATCTATCAAGCTTTTTACAATGTCCTTGGACAGCACAAAATCATTATCAATGTCTAATTATCTGGAATTCACTCACAATCTTCTGGGCTCCTCCAAAGGGCTTGGATCACTCTGGCTCTGCCCTCTGCAGCACATATAGTTTGTCCTCTGGGCTCTGGCTGGCTCCACTCCACTGCTGCTGCTGTTCTTGGTGGTGAGCCCATGGTACTGGCATCTTCAGAACACCAGTGTCCCTTGCTGCATCTGGGCTTCACTTTCACCAATGGCCTCTCCTGGGCTCTTTTCATGGTGCCAAGCCTCAACTTCTCTGTATGACCTCTTCGATCTGGGCCTTCAACTGCTACTGAGGCTGCACTTTTACTAATAGCCCCTCCTGGGCTCTCTTCATGGCATCAAGCCTCAGCTGCTCTCCAAAAACCATTTCATGCCTTCAAAACCAGCACCACCTGAGTTAACTTTTACAGTACCAAATTTGGCTGCCAGCATGGCTGCCAGTTCTGGAAGACAGCTTCTGTGTGCTGACCCTGAGGAAACACTTTCCTTTTTAAGTGATTTTAAGATTAGAGTATGGTTTCCTGGAAAAACAATAGTCCCTGTCTGCAGGAAAGGTTTCCTTTGTGGGGTGGAGTTCTCATCACCATCACCAATATTTGAACTGCTTATTTTTCTCTTGGCCAGGTTTGCAGAAAGAAGAAGAAGGAGGAGGAGGAGGAGGAGGAGGAGGAGGAGGAGGAGGAGGAGGAGGGGAAGAGGAAGAGGAAGAGGAAGAGGAAGAGGAAGAGGAAGAGGAAGAAGAAGAAGAAGAAGAAGAAGAAGAAGAAGAAGAAGAAGAAGAAGAAGAAGAAGAAGAAGAAGAAGAAGAAGAAGAAGAAGAAGAAGGTGGTCAGTTTAACTAAGCAGCTTTTTGGCTATGAACCTAGACTTCCACAACAGCAGGGGGTCCTGGGCTGTGGGAAGAATTTCTGCCTGAAATATTCTGGCTGTCAGTTTGTAAGCTGTAACAGTAAGCTACCACCAGTGCCAGGAGGGAATGTTGACTCCATGATCAGGAAAAGCAGTAAGAACCTTGCTTTTTCCTGCTCCCAGCTGAATTCTTAATCTCTAAGGGCCTCCACTCTGTGGCTCTCATCTCAGAGGGCTTTTTTTTTTTTTTAAATTCATTTATTTGTTAATTTCACAGCCTTTTCTCTTCATAAAGACTTTTTCTCTCTCCTCTTCCTTCAGGAGCATTCAATTAATACCTTAAACTCTAGCCTCTGGTAGCTTCTCTGAGAGTACATCACTGGACTCTGTGAGGTCCTGAGTTTCTTTCTCTTCTTCCTTGTCTCCATATTGGATTAGCTGGCCTGATGTAGTACCCCACATTGGTAAGCCATTTATAGTTGTCTGCTGCTGCTGGAGTGACTCACTAAGAAGACACGGAGGCGATTTCATAGATGCAAACCTTGCCAGACCTCAGCAGAGGGAACCACCGACCTGGCCAGCACCATATCAATCAACAGTGGAACCCTGAGCATCTGAGCTCAGGTATTTTATTCTTTCTGAACACCTCAGGTATTCTACTGATAGTGCATACAGATCATTAGCAATTAAACAACCCCTACATCAATCCAACACCTGCTAGCAATACAAAATACTCTAGACAGTCCCTCATGCAACAGTGCATGAAACAATTATTTTATATATAAATAAAAACAAACTTCTGCAACACCTCCTTCTTTTCCTGAAATATTGTCATCTATTCGACCAGTTGCATGCATTCCTTGAGGGGTGAGGGATTCATTAACTCCACCATTCACTGAAGAATTAAGAGTGAAATGGATTCTCTGCTCAGATATCGTAAACCCTGTGGAGAGGTACTTGCTTATATGCTTATACCTGTATTCACAGGGAGTTCAGGGTCATGAAAGCCTCAGAGGATTCTGACAAAAGCTCTCCACACTCCCAAGAAAAATGAATGCAGCATAGAGAGCACACTTGCAAACACGCATACACACACACACACACACACACACACACACACAGGAGAGAGAGAGAGAGAAAGAGAGAGAGAGAAAGAGAGAGAGGGAGAGAGAGAATGAAATCATTTAGTTCTTCAAGACTCACGTGGGCCCACTGTTCACTAGCTGCTGTGTTCACCAGGTAATTTCCACCACTAATTGATTCATTCTCTCTTGTGGGGACTTAGTTTTTATCAACTTGAATGTTGCTTGACTCAAGTCGATTCCGTGTGTGTGTGTGTGTGTGTGTGTGTGTGTGTGTATAGGAATTGTAACGTGTGATGCTTCAGTAATTGATAACAATACAACTGAAAGCATTAAAATTTTCTCCCAAGCAGCATGTTATAAAGACTGTCAACAGGAGTGGTATAGCTAGGCCATACCTCCCAGCATACACCCAAAGCATTCTGCATGCATTCCTTTCCCACAGATATTTGCTCAGCACTCTTCATGGCCACTGTATCCATGATAGCCAGCAAATGAAAACAACCTAAGTATTCAACAGACGAACAGATAATAAAAACGGGGTACATATACACTATGGAATACTATTTACCTGTAAAAAATGAAACCTGCAAATAAATGACTGGAACTAGAAAAGATCACATTGAATGAGGTGGCCCCCAACACAGAAAGACAAACCCCCTGGGTGTTCTCTCCAACCTGACGTCCCTAGCTCCAGCTCTTTAGGTGTGAGTATGTAAGCACAGACCAGGAGAATGCAAAGTGGTTGTGAGGGGGTAACTAGGAAGGAGAAGAGCAGGGTACGGGTAATGTGATGGAGAAATGGGAAAGCTGGGGAAGGAAATCAATATAGGAGACAGACAGAGGATGAAAAATAACACTAAGGACATTTGATAAAGTCTCAACGAGTCATTATTTTATATTTACCTAAAGTTATATATAATGCATGTAAGTGAAGTTATGCCACTTCATGCTCCCCATATGAGCCATAGACTTATAAAAACTCCAGCACTGGGCAGGGTAGTCCAAGAGACTTCCAATACAATAGTTATTGTTGTTGCTGCTGGTTGCCTCTAAGGGTTGAAGGTAAGTAAGACCCTATAGTTAAAGACACCACATACTTGGGACACAGAACTCAGAAGATCTGAGCTGGATTGTAGCAGTACGCTACAATCTTTTACCCTTAATTTAGGGAAGGAGAAAGGAAAGATAGAAATCTTCACTGCTTTTATGTGCAGCCTTAAAACAGAGAGAAAGGTAGACATCTTCACAGCCTCTTTTTAGGCTTTCCTAAGCTCGAATCTCTCCAACCTTTGTTCTCATACTAGCTAATGACAGCAACCAAAGCAACCAACCAACCAACAAATGCCAACCAACAAACCCCAACCCTTGGGGCTTCAGAACTCTTATACCCTAAGCCAAAAGTTCCCATAAACTCATGCAGCATGCAATCCCAAAGACAAGCTACAGGTGCCAAAATGACTGCAACCAACCAAATTATAGCCACCTGCATCAAGCATTCCAATTCCAATTCGTAAACAACTCTACCACAGCTGGGGTGGGAACGTGAACCTCTAGTGACTTGTCAGTTAAACCAAAAAAGCTCTTCTTAACATAAATATCCCAAGTGTTCCTCTACACTGGATCTAACCTGAAAGTTTCCCCCCTATGCTCTAGCTTCCACAGTACCAAAAAGTACTATGTAAGCTGCCAAGCAAGGGAAGCAATCAACAGTCCTATCCAGTTGTGATGTCTGTGAAGCACAACAACGACCAGCATGACACATGATATTGCTAAAGGGCCAGGAGTGGCACTCATGTTGGCAGTAACCAACAGCTCTTTAATTAGATTTAAGGCCCATTCAGCAGGAGAGAATTCATGCATTGTACCGTAAACCAGGCCAGATGCTTGAGGCTAGTGAGATCATGATCTTCAGAGGAAACCCTACTACTGCCACTGTAACATGTTAACACAGAAAGGGAGAATCTCTCAGGATCCCACGCCTACACAAAGAACTCCAAGCCGCTCTTGATTGCTCAAGAGGAAGAATTTGTTTCTTCCAGAAATTATGCTATTTGGTTAACCAATAAAAAGTAGTCAGCCTTAAAGTCACGTACATACAGACAATACCAAACAGGTTCAGGTTGTATTTATATATTTATGTGTGTGTATGAAACAACGAAGGAAAAGAAGCCAACAACTTGAGAGAGGGAGAGAGAGAGAGAGAGAGAGAGAGAGAGAGAGAGAGAGAGAGAGAGAGAGAGGGAGAGAGAGAGAGGAGAGAGGATCAAGTTAGAAGGACGGGACATGGGGGGAGGTGGAGGGAAGAAGGGAAAGGGGAATCGATGTAATTACATTTTAATAAATGAACGAGTAATTTAGAAAGACTGAAAAGGCAAGTCTTTGTCGAGCTTAGTTTTCCAAGTTTAATGTAGTCAAAACTTAGGGCTCTCAAAAGACAAATGAGTATGCAAATGGTCTCAGCCACTTTCTGGTATGTTCAACAGTATTTATTTCTAGAACTTTGAACTTAGCCAGGAAATGGGAATAAAAAAATCCTTGAGACACCCACAACCTTTACAATTTTCTCATATACATTATTAAAAAAAAAAAAATCACAGGAACAGAGGGTTACTTTAAAGGCTCCTGTCTTTGTCTTCTTTCTGTTGTTCTGATAAACTGCTCTAACCAACAGCAACTTGAAAAAGGATAGTATTTAGGGTAGTATTTAAGCTTGCCCTCCTCCTTTGTGAGTCCATGAGGCTCATTCTCAGCCCAGATCAGATGGATGGTGGACAGAATCAAAACAGATGCACTTTGATTTCAAGTATAAACAGCCATCCTGTGTGCTCCCGGAGAAAGAGATACAATACAGGCTCTTGGGCGAAGAGGTTGCTTTCTACCTTGGCTTTTGATTTTACTGGAAGCTCGCCATCTGTCTAGACTGGCTGGTGATCTATCTTGGGGGGTCTGCCTGTCTATGTTCCTAGCTCAGGGATTACTAGCACAGACCACCACATCCAGCTTTCTGATGTAGGTTCTAGAGACAGAACTGAAGTCCTTACGCCTGCATGAGAAGCCTTTTACCAGCTGAGCCTCCTCCCAGTCCTCTTGTATAATTACACGCCTTTAAACGGGTTTTATGTTTAATTTCAGTGATCTGTTTTTCCTACTTGCTCAGGTTCGTGGATAAGTGCCCATCTGGTTTCTTACAAATCCCAGAAAGCTCCAAGCAAATCAAATCTCAAAGCTAAAATCACGTGAATGTGGATGCATTCTGGCGCCGAGCATCCAGCCAGCAGGCCCCTCCCTTCCTCTCTCAATCGCTAAGCCTTCCAGGGTAGATGTCAGGAGCGATGGCTTCCTCCGCAATCTATCCTGTCTTCCTTGTCAATACTGTTCAATATCACTTTCTCCAGGAAGTTCGCCAGCTCACTTGCCTCAGAGAAGTGAGCAGCTCCATTTCACTTGACCCTGGGGACAGAGGCCAGGCGAGGAGACAACTTATTAAAAAAAGGAGGAATATTGAAGCTACACACGGATTTACTGATGGAAAAAAATAAATGGAGCCCATCCAGATGTGGCCCCTTTGTGAGGCGTGCCACCATTACACTAGATGTGTTTCATTTATAATAAACGAAGACGGCCTGACTTATAGCACAGTTCTTTTTCTTAGATGTGTTTTCCAACTTTTCCCTCCTTTTCCAGGGGAAAACTAAAGCCAGAGCTTAGGGCATGATTGATGGGGGTTCGGATATGGTAGTTCCTCCAGTGTCCCAGCTGGCTTTCTAAATTATTGCCTCTTCATGAAGCGGTCGTTTATCACCCTGTCTCCTGTGGAGTTTTACATGTTGGTAACTTCTTCCTGCCTTGGATATTGTTAATAGCCATATTACCGGCAAAGGGGTCCTCTATGAATCCATAGAATGCTATTAATAAAGCTGGCATCTTCCAGTTTCCAATTTGTTGAAGGAGAGAGTTACTGAGCAGATAGATGGGTTGTTACCCAAGGCCTTCTAAAGTCATATTTACATGTGTGTATGCACGTAAGGAATGAAAACACATTTATACACACAATAAGACAACGTTTTAGCTCCCTGGCTTTCCTAGTCTGAACTGTTAACAGGAACTGTGAGTTTCTCCTGGGAGCTTGGCAGAAATATAGAGACTCAAGCCTACTTAAAGTGCATAATGTGCACCTGACTGCCTTATTCAGAATATTCAGAAGTGCTAACTTAGACATGTTGCACTTATTACTGTAGGGGATGTGTGTTCACGTGTATGGGTACATGTGAGTAATGCTGTATGTCCACGTGTGTATGCACATTCTACATGCGTGTACGTGTGTCCACATGGGGTCCAGAAATAACCATCGGGTATCTTAATTGCTTGCTTCTCCACTTTTGTTTTTGAAATAGGATCTTTCACTGATGCTGAAGCTTACTGATTCAGCTAGACTGCCCATCCAGAGAGCCCCATGAATCTATCTCTGCCTCCCTGATGCCAAAATCACAAGCATGGGCCCCCCACCAGCTTTCTACATGAATGCTAGTTCTCTACATGAGAACTCAAGTTCTCATGCTTTATGGACTGAAACAACTTCCCAGCTCCCACTGTTATTGTAATGCTGAAACTAGAGCTTCAACCAAACTCAATAGCCACTTTTATAAAACCAGGATCACATGCTCAGACCTGCTTGGTTCCCCTTCTGACGCTACCAGGCAAGATCTGCCTACTCATCCGCAATAGAACTTGCCTCTTCATCACTGGTTTAAAGCCATCAGTGAGATCATATCACAAATAGCATGTCATTGCAGTCTCCAATTAGATGATGAAATACAGTATCAGTGCCAGTGGGGCCCGGTGTGCAGATGACAGCTGTGTGCTCCGGCCTTGCCCCTCAGGGTCCCTGCATGAAGGAAGCACAGCCATATGACCCTGTCTGTGTGGGGGCCTGCTTCCAAACTGCAATCAGTGTTTCCCCACCCACTCACCTAATGAGCTACGATGAGTGTAGGAAAACTGCTGGATTATACTGCATTTGGTTTCTGAAAACTGGAGACAGGGAAAACACATACCGTCTGAAATAAAAGTCAGCCTCCAAACAGAAAAAAAAAAAAAAACTTTATAAAGGTTCAGAGGTGTGTAGTCTTTTATAGGTGAGCCTCTCAAGGAACAGTAAAAGCTATAGCACCTTGAAAGTAGAAACTCCTAGGAACCATATTTTTAAAGTGGTCCTTCATCATCTCTTAAGTTTTAACCCAAGTTAACCTCATCTCCATCAAGATGCCAATAGAGATCAAAGGGGCTTGCAGCCAAACCTCACAATTCAAGTTTGAATCCAGAGACCCACTTGATGGAAGACAAAACCAACTACCAAAAGTTGTTATAAGACCACACACACACTATGACATACTCCCTACAATGTAACCAAATAAATAAAATAAATAAGCAAAAAATTATATATATAAAATATATATGACTTAGTAAGTACATATACATATAAAAATATGCAATAAACAAGTAAAAACTAAAGAATATATATATATATATATATATATATATATTCTAAAGAATACATATATATATTCTTTAGCTTTAATATCCAAGAGCATAAGATACAGTTAGGAGATATATATATATATATATATATATATATATATATATATATATATATACACACACACACACACACATATATATATATACACATTTATATATTTATATATACTAACTCCCTCTCTCTATATATGTATATATATATACACACATATATATTTGTAATATTTCATATATATACATATATGATATTGATAATTACTATTATCATCCTATGCAAAACAGTCAGCCATAGTAACATGCAAGTGTGTTTGCAGGCCTTGAGGAGGGAAGGGGACCTATAGATTCTTGTATCTCACACTTGAATTCTAAGACCTGGCTTAAAGGCATGCATGCAGCAATAAGGTAATTTTAGTTTTTCCCCCCTCTCCATACCTATTGAGAGACAAAATTCACAGGAAACACCAGAAAAGAAGTGTGTGTGTGTGTGTGTGTGTGTGTGTGTGTGTGTGTGTGTTTGCACAAGTCTGTGTGTTCAGTTGGTTTCAGACTCTCCAACTTGCTAGGGCCTAAGAGGAAAATGGCCTCCCAATAGGAGTGTGTTAATAACAAACAGCATTCACAGAAAGCTATGGGGACATTACACGGTTCAGAATGGTGGCTTTCTGTTCCTGTTACTGTTTTCCTTAAGAGTTTCACTCACAGGAATAATCAGAAATTTTTAGCCCATGAGGAGAAGAAGATTCTATGTGTGAATAGGACCACTTTCCCCTTTTTTCTACTTGTAAAATGCTTTTGGAAGAGGCAAATGGCAGAGTGGATGACTGAAAGTGCCTCCTTCCTCAGGTGGTGCAGAACTTGAACAAGAAAGAGGGCTGATATTTTTATACTTCAAAGGGTACAAGATACACTTAGGTAATGAGGACTAAAAAGAAATATGTTGCATGAAGAGCTACATACATTAACCTCAGGCTGTGTATCTGGAAAAGAGTCTGGCCTGAGACACAGGCACGATGACAGAAAGATGTGAGGCAGACATTTTACATAAAGTTCAGCAAAACCAGAAATTTGGACAGTTTTCTAATTAAGGTTTCACATGGAGTTATTCGTGTGTATATCAAAGAATAATGACTTATCAAATTTAAACATTTGTATATGCAACATCTGTAATATTATGCAGAGATGCTCCATTTCTAAATCCACCAGATGCCTGAAACACAGAAGCAGGCTGGTTCTCTCATGACCTCTCAGAAACCTTGTTGGAACTTGTTCTGAAAGTCCCAGAGAACCGCAGAGAGGATTCTGTTATTTTTGGGGTGTCTTAATTCATTGAACCTGAGTAAGTGGAAAACTCAGCCAGTGTTGTCTGAGAAGAGTAACCTGTGTAAACTCTAAGGGGGAATGACCTTGAAATACCAGAGAAGACTGTGGCTCTGGAAATTATATGTTCAGGGACTCGCATACATTTACTTGAGTCCATGTATTCTCTTTAATAAAATTCAAAAACATATTCTCTAAAAGTGGAGGCAGAAAGCCATTCAGGAACTCTGCTAAAGTGAAGAAAAAGTTACCCAGTAAAGCAAGATGGAGCAAGCAGTTCATAGAGCAGCTTCATTGGGTTTGATGACTATGCAAGATCAACAGTAGCTTGAGAAATCACAGCTGGAAAGTCAGAATTAAAATCCACACTGGATTATAAACCAAGTCCAATTAGCAGCAAAGCCACACCCTTAGTGTAAAGGATAAATCTAAGAAATGTTCTCGAAGAAAGTAGGAAAGTAAAAGATAATATGACCTTGGTTCTGGGCTCTGAGATAGTAGAATAGATGGAGCCTGGATTCTAAGTAGGAAGACCACATCAGAATTTACCTAAGTCTAGACTCTCACATTAGCTTAAAGAGCAGCAGCCTCCCTGGCTTCAGCAGAATATGCAGTCAGAAGGTCAGCACGTGTTGTGTTTTCCGAAAAAATAGAGAGGAGATAATTATGTCAAAGTACATATAGCCATAATTTTAAAATTACATAGAGGACGTAGACTATCTGGACTTCTAATGAGGGAAAGAAACAGTGAATGAAATAAGACAGTGCAGGCAGCTTTAGAATTATTACAACACTAAGAGTTCCACTTCAGAGCTGGCTGCAGAGTTTGAAGGGTTGTGTGTTTAACCCCAGTATTAGCAAATGCCCAGTTGGTCCTGAGCAGTGAAGATGATTTCCAGCAAACAGGGCTTAGGGAATCTAATCTCAGAAAATGCTAATAGGCAAACATGTACTACACTTAGTGAGTGATGATGTAAAGTCCGGGGCTCGGAACCAGGAGGATGCTAGTGTGAAATGCTGACAGGCAACCACAGAAGCCAGTCAGGCATAGCATGGTGACTCCATGATTTAATCAGTCATGACACAGGACTAATGGCATAGATCAAAAATTGACCTTGAAGGATGAGATGTGATGAGATACAGAAAGGAAAGAAATAGAAGCTAAGAGTCCATGCTAAGAATAGTTTGTGGTAGAAGGAGGTGATTAGGTAATGAGCCCTTTGGACAAGAGGGACAACCTAAATACGCAGATTTACAGATTTGCTATTACCGAAGACAGAACAAAGGCTGAGAATGCATGAGGTATGATGGGTAACATTGCCAGCTTGATGGGATCTGGAATCATCCAGAGGTCAAATGCCTGGGCATGTCAGATGGGTTCCTACACTAGGTTAATTCCTTTGGGTAGACCCATCCTGATGGTAGGAAGCATCACTTGATGGGCTGAATGTAGTCCCGGACTGAATATAAGGGAGAAATGGAGCTGAGCATACGCATGCATCTCTATTCATCCTGACTGCAGACACGGCATGGCCAGCTGCCTCAAGCTCCTGCCGCTGTACCTTCCCCACTGCGACAGACTCACCCCTTCTTAGCTATCACCCAGAACAAACCTTGCTTCCCATAAGTTGATTCTTGACAGATATTTGATCACAGAAACAAAAAAATATAACTAGTATGTGCTTATAATTGATCTATTCATTCCAGATAATCAACACCAATGATTCACACATACATAGAGAGAGAAAGGAAGCAGAAAGAAACATAAAGGCTAGAGAGATGGCTTAAGTGGAGAATCGGGTTAGGAGCGTGTCCTATTGTTGCAGTTTGGTTTCTTTGGCTACTCAAATTTCCTGTAACACTAGATCCAAGGGATCCATGCCGCCTTCTGACCTCTGTCTGCCCCTGCATGTGGTACACATACATACATTCAGTCACACATACGTAGACATAAAATAAATGCAAAAAAAGAAAAACTAAATGACACATATTAGCATATCCTATACAACAAAGAACATGAGCAAATGCCCTTAAAAATAAAGTATATTTTAATAAAATACATCTAGTACAGGATCTTTACAAAAGACATTTAATTGCCTTGAAATTGATCCGGGTAAAGTAACTAAGGATTAGAAATCAAATGAACTAGCCAACAAAGCAGGAGTTGTTACTTTTATGTATGGGTAACTGTGGATATCTTTGTGTGTATATATGCATTTCCATCAAATGCCCTTAAAGGCAAGAAGATGGTGTCAGACCCCTGGAGCTGGAGTTACACAGTCTTGACCTTCCCAGCATGGGTGTCGGATGCATACATCAGCGATCTACAAGAGCAACAAGTACTCTTAACCCCTGAGCCATCTCTCCAGCTCTGAGCAGAAGATTAATGTTAGTGTAGAGTAAAGGATCCAAGTGGTAACACAAGAAATGGTAAATAGCATAACTTATTTATTGGCCAGCACGAATATACCCCGTATATAGTGGCAGACATCAAACTTTAAACAACAGTATTAACTTTAACCATTTTTGAAAAATAAAATAAAATTGAAATGTATCTCCCGACTTCAAAACCTATAGTCAAAAACACAAGAAAATATCGAAACGGATCCGTTGAATCCCGCGTGCTCCACTGTGGGTGATTTTATGAGTACAGGCTGTTCCAGAGGTGGTAAGTAGTGGACAGAGTCACTAGTCCTAGAAACGGATGCTGGGGAAACGCATCAATGGGGCAAATCCAGTTTATTGTGGTGAGAACGGGCTTTTATGGAGAAAGTAGGGCGGTGCAGAAGGGAGAGGTCCGATAGCTTTGGTGTATGCTTACTAGACACTTCAATCAGCCTGTCTAAAGCTTACGAATCAGAAGGGGATGGATAAGGTCGGGAGAAGCCCAATCATCTGTAGGCTTGTATGTAAAAGCTCTTAGCCTATTCATATTGCTGATGTTGGGGAACAAGATTTCCACAAAGTCAGAGGATGTGAGAGCAGCTCTGGTGGGGCTTTTCAACTGGTGTGCCCCGGCACCTCCATTTAAAGGACCATGCGCACATGCGCAGTGGGCTGAGATCCTGGCCTAGCACAGGCGCTGATGTCTGCCTCTCTCTCCTGCCATCACGATCCAGTTGTCACAACACTCCACCACACAACGATTCGTGTGTCAAACAAGGCTTTGTTAAATACTTTCGTGTGACTGTGGCTGCTACACTGATAATGACCTAACCTCAGCAGGTCCCAGACCAATTTTATGCCAAATGCAGGCGTAATACAGAAGAGAAGACACGATACGCAAGGGAGAGGCGCTGGGATGGCTGACGTCTGGAGATGAAGCATTCATCAGGTCACTGGAAGTTTCTCTTATAAAGTGTATTCCTGTCATGCTAGGTGAGGAAGAAAACGCCTCCCCCAAATGAACGCAAACCTGATAATTGCTTCTGTTTAAAAACCTCTCGAGAATATGATTGTTTATTTTTTTCAAAGACCGTGGCTTCAAAATTGCTTGCTCTAGACCATAGACAGAGCAGCCAGTACCAGCTTTCTAGACATCTCCGTGACATCACTGACATCCTGTGTCTCCCCTCTCACAGCCTAGGTTCCCAGAAGGAGGAAAGAAGTCCCTCCACAGACAGAAGTAAAGGTACCACTGCCTGAGTCTGGCAGAATCTCTTACTCCTGACAGACACAAGAACCAGGCCTGTGTGTGTTCTTCAGTCGCCAACTGTAAAGCTATCTCTGGCTTACTTGGTCCTTTCCCTGGGCCTTGATATCAGTACCCACTTAAGTGAAAGTATGGAACACCGTAGAACCTTCTTTCCTTGCAATGAGCTAAAATTGAACTATTTCAGAGTAATGAGTTTCACACCTAGATGTTGACTAACAGAACATACTGAGAGAGTAAGAGATATAGCATGACCATGTACCCTGTCTCATGTTCGTCTAGTTCATAAACAGCCCCGCTCATGAAAGAAAGGTGTAATGGTTATTCTTGGTTGTCAGCTTGACTACATCTTGGAGTAGACTAAAACCCGAGTGTCTGGGTACACCTGTAGAGATTTTACTCGCGGTGGGAAGATCCACCTACATCTGGGCCACACCTTCTCCAGGCAGCCTGTAGGAAGGATGTGGAAGAAGGAAGCTTTTGCTCTTTGCCTGCTTGCCCTCTCTGGCAAGTCTATCCCTTCACTGGCATTAGAGCCTACTTCTCTGGGACTCCAGCCTATACCAAAGACCAGCTGAGACATCCAACCTCATGGACCGAACAACCATTGGTCTCTTACACTTCCCATCAGGAGACAGCTATCGTTGGAATAGTTGAGCAGTAACTCGTATAACCTGTAAGCCATTCTAATAAAGCTCATTTATATATACATTCGTTCTATCAGTTCTGTTTCTCTAGAGAACCCCGACAAATACAAAAGGTCAGGTATCCACTGTACATGTGTTTCCTTTGCTTCGGGGATCCCCCAATGGTCTTAGAAGATGAACAGGGCTCCTTTGCTGGTTCCCCTTGGGCCTTCCTTAGAGATTTCATCATCTTCAAGCAATGATGACTTACAGACTTTTACTTTTATTTAGAAGAAGCCCTTGAAGTGGGAGACCTTCCATGACCGTGGGGAGCTTCCTAGGCACCCCACACTTAGGAGTCGTGTGTGACACGTGGAACCATCTGGTTGTGACAACACTGTTGGTCAAGAAACACTGAACTGCATACGGCTGTCTTCTCTCAAGCTGAGAATTTCTCTAGTTTCTAAGCCGGAAATTCTGCTTTACTGAAAGCAGGGAACTTTAAGAATCGTTCTCTGCGTTCCACTGTGATAATTCTGGTTATCTCCTCATCTCTTATTAGGACTTCCTGCGCCTGCTCTTGGAGCACACTGTGACTGACGCAGTAATTAGCCTTTCAGCGCCCCAGACATGCCCCTTTCAGCAAAGGGACTGTCAGTCATTTGGCGTTGCACTGAATAAAGAATTCATATTAAACATCCCAACTAGGAGTTTATGTACACAGATTAGGAGTGGTGGTGATGCTAAAGACTACAGGATGTAGAAAGAGATAAATTTAGCTCTTTTTTTTTTTTATATCAGACAGCATGGAGTAAATGACATCCCGAACTAATGAAGCTTATAATCATGATAATTTCAAGACTGGTTCATTACCCTACCTACCAAATTCTGCTCCCAAATAAGCTGAGGACATCACATTGTGTACAGTTCTTAGCTCAGTGCTTGGCCTGAGTATTCTGTAGCTTAGCTTGGGTTGTCTGTATGAAGCTACTCGAGCAGCAGAGACCATCGCAAGCCCTGAGCACGGAGGTGGAGGCAACGGGATTAGGAACAGGAGCCCATGACCTCTCTGCTCTCGCTATCTTTTCTCTCTCACCAGACTCCACACATTTGGGTGGATGAGAAGATCAGGAGGAAAGGCGATGCCATGGAGGCTTCCTGAAGCTTTCCCTGGGGTCAACACCCTGGCTCCAAGTCACATGAGCAAAATGCAAATGAGGCATAAAAGAAACTACTGTTTATTACACAGCTGGCACGTACCAGGAGGGCGCCTGTCTTGTTTGTACCAGTAAGTGGAGCAGGATACTTCATACAGAATTGATGCTCAATAAATATTTAAACAAATGAATAAATGTATGACTTTTTAGAAAAAAAAAAACCATGTATATGTGTACTTATTTAAATGTGCTTGGAAATAGAAAGACCAAGTACATGGAAAGTTTATAGTCAGTGGAGATAGGCCCAGCCCTGGCAGCTCACCCTTAAATTTCAAAACATCATAATGCTTCTTTCTCATTTCTCTATTGCCAGGACCTCTTTCTCCCTACTGTGATTTCTATTTGACTCTAATTATTCACGGTAATCGAGATCTTATAGTCTCCCTCTAAAGGCCGTGTCAGAGCACAAGCTCCCCATATTGAGAACCTTATGGAACCACTGTGCCTTTTGGTGTTTGGCCCAGCTCCCTTTGGGATGTTAATGGTCTCGTTTCCTCTGCCTACAGAAGGGAGCTTTGGCAAGAACGCTGCTTAGCACCATCCAAGGTGACCCATGGGCTGCCATCCCAGGGCTCCGCTTCCATGATGGGAGGCCAGACACACGGCTGGCATTAAACTCCTGCGTGGAGGACAGACAGCTGCCTGCTGATCTGTCCCTCTGGACTCTGCTTCATTAGGACACAGACGCTGAGTGTCTCTGTTGTCCTCAGACAAGCTCTCCACCAGCTTATATACAGTCTAACGTCACGGAGAAAGCATGGATCCGTCTTCCTCCTGGACGTAGATACTAAAAAACCTAATCTTGGTCTTACCCCTTTCCCGTAACAAGTTGATGCAAAGAAGCCTTGCAGGCAACCCCAGCATGCTCAACAGACTTGAAGAGCCAATAGGAAATTGGAAGCCCTTGGGTTGTAACAATAGCCTGAGACTAGACAGGGGTGGTGGGAAAGAGGGTGGTGGTCTCAAGAGGTTGTGAAGAGCTACCAGATGGGGTAGACTGGATGAGCACCGTAGTCATGAAAGAAGCCAAACCTGCCTGTCCCAACTTGCACAGAGGAACCACAGGACATTAGCACCCTGGCCTCTATTTCTCTCTTTTTTTCCTTCAAAATTTTTCACTAACATGTTTTGATCACTCATGACAATGAGCTTCATTATGACATTTTACATGTATATAATGTATTTTAATCACACTCATCACCATTATCTTTTTTTTCCCTTACTCTGCCTGATTGCCTCTTCCCAAGTAGTCACTTTCTGTTTTGCATCTTCTTCTCCTTCCTCTCCTCCCTTTTCCTCCTCTTCTTCTCCTCCTCCTCCTCTTCTACTTCTTCTTCCTCTTCCTCACCCTTCTTCCACTTTTTAAATGGGTCAACAGAGTTTAGTTAAGTTTGTTGAGTTTACTTAAGGTTGTTTAGCTAGGCGTGGGTAAAGAGTTATTTACAGGAGTACAAACTGTTGGATGCCCAGCCCTAAACAGGACGTCTATATCACATCTTCCAGTGCTCAGAAGACATCTCAGAAGATGGACAGAAAGAACATGAGAGTGGCAGGAAGTGTGGAGAGCTGTAGAGCTCCATATTGTGGGCACGATAAGGCCAATGCACTCTTAAATTCACAGCACTGCGATTAACTGCCTAGAAGAGGGCTTATGAGCATCTCATCATCAAGAGTGGAGAAGGGCATGAAGCCCACCCCTCCCTAGGATAGGCAGTGAACGCTCACTGGGAGAGGAAGAGGCGTTTTCCACAGTGGTCACACCACTGGTAACATATTCGTTCTCCTGCAAATAACTCACCTTCACCCATCCTCCAGTAAATGGTTCACTGGGGTCTGTGGATTCTTACTGAAGCCATGCACGGTTGAATGGTAAGGGTTAATAAAGAACAAAGTGGCCGAGGAGAAGCCATATCTAACACCATCCTGCCCAGGGAGGTGTCTGGCTTTGAGTTCAAGCAAAACAATCAGCTGATTTGGCATTTCCTCATCCTGGGCCTCTTCCAGGTCTGCCATCTCTCATCGTGTTTCTACATGAGTCTAGAAAGCTTGTAGCCTCCCCTAGCTTGCCTCTTATGTCATATCAACACCGTGGAATCTTCTATAGGCTTCTGCCTCTGCTCTGGAGCTTCCTCTGGCCAAATAAGATTAGTGACCTTGTTGCTGAGTCTCAGCTTCTCTGGAGTTTTCTGGATGAAACCCCAAAAGCTACCTTCTGTTCTTCCCCATGGTCTTGGCACTCAGTCAAAAGCACAAGGACAAAGCAGAATGGCAAGACAAAATGGTTGCTTAAGGTGTCCCTTTTCCCTTCTCGGAAGGGCTCTATTTTCTCTTAGCACACAGGGCAGAGGATTCCATTGTGCCACAGAATTTCCTATATTCCCCTCCTTCCTTCTTCTTCCCACTTTACCCATCTGGGACACACGGTGTGAGGGGCCTCATTATGCCTTTCCATGTCTCTCCATGTCATACAAGCATATGCAAAACCATGATTCGATAGTTTGCATTTTAAAATTTCACATATAGAAATATGTTGTATATGTTTCCCTATGGCTAGATTTTCCCCATTCTTTTTCTTTTTTTTTTCTTTTTGTTTTTTTGAGACAGGGTTTCTCTGTTGTCCTGGAACTCACACTGTAGACCAGGCTGGCCTCGAACTCACAGAGATCTGCTTGCCTCTACCTCCTGAGTGCTGGTTTTAAAGGCATGTGCCACCACCGCCCTTTTCCCCATCCTTAATCAGTGAACCCATTCAGGCAGATATATACGGTCAGATGAACTTGTGGTAGTTTACCCTGGGGTTATACGGTGATCATAAAGGAAGATTTAACTGTTTCATCCTCCTAGGTGCCCCTTCCTCATCAAGGGACAGCGATGTGATCTGTGTGGCTTGGGTATGTGTGTGTGACTCCAGGTGACCACAGCAGCCATCAGATCCTCTAGAACCAATGTTACAGGTGGTTGTGAGTTGCCTGACGTGAGTTCTGGGAACCCAACTGGAGTCTTCCACAAGAGTAACACGTGCTCTTAACCACTGAGACATCTTTCCAGTCCCAAGGGGAATTCCTTTTTCACCAAAGGCAAAGCTCTCCGATGGGGCCAGTAGCTGTTTTTTAATCTAAGGTGGGAGTTCCCCACGCCACAGCCAGAGTCTATTGAACCCACTTTCTGCTCTGCAACCTGGGTCAAGCTTAATTGTCTACGAAAGTGTGTCCTGCACCAAACTCATTTCACAGAAAATAGCCAATTCTATACCCTCTTTTGCATTTCTAGGATGAATAAAATAATTTAGCTAGTTTGAAATTTAAGTCTCTCTCACTGAAACTATAAAAAATTGACCTTATATTTATTGAACCTAGACACTAGTATTTCTGGTCCTTTTTGAAGATGCTACTGAGATAAAATGATAAAAACTGATTTTTGATAAAAGTCATTAAAAAAGAAGTGGTTTGATTTATTGTCTTGGAGATTCAAAGTGGCTAACGGATATGAAAAAAAAAAAGCCCTTATTTTCTGTAATAACAAGACCAGCTGGTGACCTGCAGAGCCACGAGTTCCTTACAGTGGTTATAGAAAGACCAATGCAGTTCCGATTTGGTATTCACCCCAGCATCTTGCAATGGCTTCCAAAGACAACATCACCATTTATTTTTATTTAACTTTTTTTTTCATAGAGGGAATTGGAATAAGGCTCCAGGCAAATTAAAACATGAAAAAGGAATTGCTCGAAACAAACCACCACACAAAACATGACTCCAGGGGAAATCACTTATCAGAGATGAGCTGGGGATGTAAAAATGGCCCTTTCAGATGGATGTGTAGGACTGCAAGTCACTAAGGTTGCCAGGGCTGTTGTCAGGCAGTGTTGTCAGAGGAGGCTGAAGGCAAACAAGAAGGAAGGAGGCAATGGAGGAAGGGGATTCTAGACAGAACCAAGGAAAAGCCACCAGGAGAGAATGCCGTAGAACTTAGAGAGAGAACATGGCAGAAACAGCTAGTGGCCCCATCGGAGAGCTTTGCCCTTGGTGAAAAAGGAATTCCCCTTGGGACTGGAAAGATGTCTCAGTGGTTAAGAGCACGTGTTACTTTTGTGGAATTAAGCTTGACCCAGGTTGCAGAGCAGAAAGTGGGTTCAATAGACTCTGGCTGTGGAGTGGGGAACTCCCACCTTAGATTAAAAAACAAGGTTGAACGGAGAAAGGACAGAAAGGAGAAAGGAAAACCAGGGCCTTGACCCCAAGGAAAGCACACAAAAGTCCTAAATCATACCGGAGCCAGGATCAGAGATTAAGGCCAGAATTATAAAACAAGAAGTGAGGTCTCTGGAGAAAAGCTGGTCAGGAGGCAAACAGAGTTCAGACCTTCTGGAGATACCATCAAATGCCGGGGTGGTCAAGGTCAGAGTCATTTCCCTCTTTTGAATACTGCAGTATCTTAAACATCATAGCTCCGTGGGATCAGAGGTATAAAAACAGCAATACTGTCCGACGTTCCCTTTAACAAACCAGCGCCTTCGACGGCAACTTGCTAATGCAACGTAAGTGTGATATACCTATGAGTTAGGGTCCAGTTTTTTTAGTATAAGATGTTTTCTCAGTCAGGTTTAGAACTGAACCTTGTCTCCCTTCAACCCTGTCAGAATTGATCTGTAATTGAATATATAAACTATTTCTTAACCAAGATTATAAATCTAAACTTGGGATCTTTAACAAATGTGCCCTGTAGTCTTTCCTTTCTGGGTCCCCTTCCCTAACCTGGGTGCATTTAGGAAGAGCATAAAAGGAGCTGTCTTTGTCAGTGTGATGGGTGTGGCTGACCTGAAGGATGACAGTCAAAATTCTGAATTTATAAAGCCTTCAAAAATCAGAGTTAACACCTCTTGGTGCACCTCTGATAGGTAAGTTACCGTGAGACATGTATTATTTATGGTTTTTCTTTTCTTTCTTTTTTTTTTTGTTTGGTGACTTTCATACACTTGCATGCAAATCCTTCATTATGTTTTCTTTTTCTTGGAGTATAATTTTTGTAACCACAGCAAGACTCAAAGAACAACCGGGGACGTACCTTTTTTAATGCAATGAGTGCAGATGGATATTCTGAATAAAGTGCTCTCAGATGTATTAATCTCCCAACATAGCAGGATTCATGAATCAGGCTCTCCAGGAGGCTGGCAATAGGCTTCATTGTTTTCTGTTTGAAGCCATGGTTAAAATCATTTCCAGGATCTATCTAGCAGACACCATAAGGGACACACCAATGTTATCAAAATGAATAATGCACTGCCTGTAACCGAACTTCCCTGTGTAAACAAATTTATTCATATTCTTGGTAAGGATAATTTAAGCTAGTGGACAGCAAGGTAAAATAGAGGAAAATAATTGTCCATCACGGAGCCTACCACTTGAAATCCTTACAATATATAATTGAAATATTTACAATAGGTTTTTAAATAGTTATGTGTGTGTATGCACACAGGAGTGCAGTGCCCAAAGAAGCCAGAGGGGGCATCAGATTCACCTGGAGCTGGAGTTAAAGTCACATGGCATGGGTTCTTTGGAGAAATAGCAAGTGGTTGTAACCACGAAGCTATCTTCCCAGCCCCATCCTTCAGCATTTTTGTTAAAGTGCTTGTATTTCATATTTTAGCAACACATCTTTTGAGATAAATTTTGAAGTCACCTTTTAAATACCTAGCATATCTATGAGCGATTCAAGTCTGATAGTTCAAGATCATGAACCTCAACATTACAACTGAGATTTTATCACAAACCTAAGTCATCTTTCCCATCTGAGGGGGAATTTATCCCCATTTATGATAAACTAATTTATTTTAGATTTTGTCTACTGTAATTTACTTTCTGCAGGTTCACGATATTCAACTGTAAGTGCAAAAGCTAAACTATAATGACTGAGAATATAAACTTCTGAATTAAATGAATGAGTAGCGTAGATCTTACTTCTGGTAGGTTACATGTAGAGGCTCAGTTCAGAAGAATCTTTTTACTCTGTATTTTACATATGTTTTCACCCATGTTAGATTATCCCTTCATTTCTACATAGGACAGAAGAGTCACTGGTGATTCCAGACTTGTCTGCTATTGTCTTATGAAACGACCAGATGACGCGTCATTCCTAATCCATTCAACAAGCAGGATGGCCACCATCTTCTCTTGAGTCTCAGTTTCCTCCATGAACTGCTCATTGTAGATGCAGAATGTATGCTCTGAGTGACTCAACTAGCCTTGCACGGAGTGAGGACAGAGCCAAGGGAAAGAAGAAGATAGTGTCTTCCATGGGAGCGAGCGTTCTTTCCCCAAGAGAAAAGGGCAAGTGTTTTGGGAACATGAAGATAATTTCTGTCCATTACCTGAAAGGATTCTTCTAGCTTTTCATCCATGTCCCAGACTGCAGCCTTCACTCTGCTCTGGCAGCAAGATCTTGTTATAGTACATACATCACCTAAAACACGTGTTGGTGAGAGCGGCAGAGACAGGGTAACTGCTTGCTCCCAAGTCTGATGATCTGAGTTCAATCCCTAGGACTCGCACAGTGAAGGAGAGAAACAGTTCCCTGAGTTGTCTTCTGGTCTCCTCACAGGGGTAGTGGCATGCACACCCGCATCCTCCAATTCACCACCACCCCCAGAAAAACAAAATAATCAAATAAAATTAAAGAATACATGTTGACTAGGTGATGCGTGGACAGGATGTTTGCGGATATGTGGAGATGAGATGATCCTGACATCTAGCAGAACTGCTTCCGAATTTAGAGCTCATAATATGCTAGCTGACTGACCCTTGGGAGCAGTTGCTACATGTAACAATTTCTTCTCTGGTGAACTGGGGATAATAACATAGAGATCTGGGGAAGAAAAGATGAAGACACATATATAACTTACATAGTCTAGGTCTTGGGTTTGAAGAAGCTGAACATAAGCTCCACTAAAATACAGTTCTATTAGAGGTAGAATTATTGTTTAAATATCATTTAGCTGAGCATGAATATTTTAGTATTAAAATATCATTTATCTTTATATGACTAATAATATTACTTAATACCTGTTGATCAGGGCTTAAACATATCCAATAAATTGTAATACAATATCAGGGTGGGTGTATTTATGAAATCAAATGAAAGCATTATTTAAGTAAATTCCCTATGTGAGACAATTTTCTTACAGAAATATGTACCATTTCAGTGTTAGGAATGGGCTGGTAATTTTCTCACTAGGCATAAATATAAAGGGCAGGCACAAAAGAATGATCTTTTATGCCCGTAGACAAATACTATCTTATTCTTTCTCTTTCTATTTACCCTAGGCCCAGGAGGACTTAGAGATAACATTGTGGCAGAGCTGCCATTTGTGTATATAATATAAGAAATGAATACATAATAAATCTGTTGCTTTCTGGCTTCTGTATGTCTCCAAAGCATCTCTGGCAGTGTGAGCTCCACTGCGCTCTGCAATTACAAACAACCTTGGTGACATAAAAGTGGTGGGCAGATGTGCACATCCTGGTGAGCCACCTGTTGGCAATACCTCTGGTGTTGTTTGGGGAGAAATATTGGGCCAGTAAACGGACTGTTCTCTAACCATTGAGTCGCATTGAGTTTCCTCATGAATAGCATTTCTTTGGTTCATGGGCAAAAGATGACATTTCGATATTCAGCGCATCTTGATTGGGCGCTAAATGACACAAACCCTGTTACCAATGGGTGTCCTCCATTAAACGCAGTTCAGACTGGTGAGAATGAGCAAAAGCTACCGCAGGCTCAGATCAGAACAACACCAAGTCCTAATCCTGTGCAGGTTATGAAACGGCAGTGATTGGATGAGGAAGGTTAAGTACAGCTCAGGTTAGGACTCCAGCTCAGAATGGCGCCGTCACATTTACAGCGGTCTTCCCACCGCAATGGACCCAGTCATGAAACGCTCCCTCACACAGGTGTAGTTTGTTTCCATAGTGATTCTGAATCCCATTGTCTTAGGGTTACCATTGCTGTGATGAAACACCATGATCAAAGCAACTTGGTTGAAGAAAAGGGTTTATTTGGCTTAGCCTTCCAAATCACTTTTCTTCACTGAAGGAAGTTAGGACAGGAACTCAAACAGGGCAGGAACCTGTAGGCAGGAACTGATACCATGGAGGAGTGTAGCGCAGGCTTGCTCATCATTGCTTGCTCAGCCTGCTTACTTATAGAGCTCTATAAGAACGGGCTGGGCCCTCCACTATCAACCACTAATTAAGAAAATTCCCTACAGCTGTTTGATGTTTGAATGACACTGCTCCATTGACTCATAGGCAATGGCACTTAGGATGTGTGTCCTTGTTCAAGGAACTGTGACTTTATTGGAGGAAGTGTGTCACTGTGCAGGTGTATGTGTGTGAAGGGGGGCTTTGATATTTCAGATCCTCAAGCCAGGCCTAGTGTGGCACTCTGTTCCGAATATAGAACTCGTGGCTCTCTCTCCAGCAGTATGTCTGCCTGCCTGCCACCATGCTTCCTGCTATACTGACAATGACTAAACCTCTGAACTATAAGCCAGGCCTGATTAAATAATTTCCTTTACCAGAGTTATCGTGGCCATGGTGTCTCTTCACAGTAATAAAACCTTAACAAAGACTAGCTGTACCTTAGGAAAGCATTTTTCTCGATTGAGGTTCGCTCTTTTTCAGATGACGCTAGCTGGTGTCAAGTCGACACAAAACTTCCCAGGATATCTATCAAGCTAACAATCAAGACTGACCAGCACTGGAGTGTCCAAGGTATTTGGAGAAAGACTGTCATGCGTGATTCCTAAAAGCAGCAGCTGCCAATGGAGATATTGAAAGAAGTGGTGACAGGCAAGTCATTGACAAGACAGACTCCTACGGTCAGCACACAGAGGTGGAGCAGGGCAGTGTCACAGGAGGAGCCCACTGGGTAACCAATCAGTCCAATCTGAGGTGCACCTTTTCTCAAATACCCTCTACCTCTAGAGGTTTCGTTAAAACCTCTAGAACAATGGAAAGAAAACCCCCACCTCCAAACAGATGACATACCCTTCGATGTGTTTTCTTGAGAAGCAGTTTCTGTTTTGGCTTTGGTTAAAATATAGCATGTGCACTCTCTGGAATGTAACACACAATGTAAGAATATCTATTTGGGGTTATTCTTATTGAATTGATTTCATACTAAATTTGTGTGTGTGTGGCGGGGGTGTGGCATGTGTGTGTGTGTGTGTGTGTGTATGTGTGTGTGTATGTGTGTGTGTGTGTGTGTGTGTGTGTGTGTGTGTGTGTGTGTGTGTGTGTGTGTGTGTATGTATGCATGTGGAGGCCTAAGATTGCCATCATGTCTCCTCCTCAAATGCTTTCCACCTTATTTTTGGGAGACAGAATTTGTCAGAGTCTGGAGCCCACCAATTCAGCTAATCTAGCTGCCCAGAACCCCCGGGGAACCTGCACATGATGACAGATGCGTGTCACCACAGCCAGTTTCTCCTATGTGGATGTTGGGGATCTGAACTTGAGTCTTCGTGCTTGCATAGCAAGGACTCTACTCCCCAGCCTCACACTTTTAAGTCGATCTCTGTGCTGAGGCTGGCACACTTCTACACTCTTCTACAACCCACAAGGGAACTGGCACCATGACTCATGTCTTCACTGAAAGTCCTTAGGGCCTCATCAGTACCTGCCACAGGGTAAATACTTGATAAATGTTTGTCGAACGAATGAAAGAATTAAGTAATTAATATGCCATGTTTATCCTTTGGCTTCTCATTTTCTCTTCGAAGAACCCCCAGAGGAAGTGTACTTGCATTTGAAAACCACTGCTCAATAGGATGCAAATTGAAGCCAAGGCCCAGAGCTCACGGAGACAAATTAGAGAAACTGTTTCTCTTCACTCTGTGATTTTATTAGCGGAATTATGGGTGCAGCTCGTGTCACGCATCAGACGACTCAGGCTTATAGGTCCGTGGACCCAGAACTCGGCAATTACTCAATTAATATGATTAATGAAGGCAGTAAAAATGAGCATTGCATTGTCACAGAGGGTCTTGTGTCTCAGAGTCCTGGAAGCCACATCAGATCTGCAGAAGATGAGTTAATTTTGAGGGAAATACACTCCAGAGGACACCTGGTTCCTCTCCAGCGCCTCCATATGTCTTCTGCCTCTCGTTTCCCTCCTGCCTCCTGGAGTTGTTCACTATTTTTGCAAATTGACACTTCTGGTCATACTGCTGTTGCTCTGAATCATCTCTAATGTCTCAAATATTGGGAAGATAAACTGATTCTGCTGTTACGACCCGATGATGAAGCATGAGCTACACAGCGGGTGCCGTGACCCACAATGGGCTAACACACAGTCGTGGTGGAAGGAGAGAGCTGCTGATTCTAAATATCCAGAGGCTGGGGAGATGGCTCAGCAGTTAAATCACTTGCTGCTCAAGTACAGGGGTTGGCGTTCAGTTCTCCTGAACGCTTGCAGATGCAGGTGGGCATGGTGGCTTGTGGGAATTTCCAGCCTTGGAAGGCAAAGGCAGGGGGTGAGCTCATAGGCAGAGTAGCTATGTCTGCTAGCTCTGGGCTGAAGAAACCCTGCCTTAAAGGAGTAAGGTGGAAAGAAGCCAGAGGAAGATTCTGGGCATCACCCTCTGGCCTCCATGCATACCTGCACATATGCACACACACACACACACACACACACACACACACACACACACACGGGAACATGCAAACGCACATGCACACAAACACAGAAAAGGAAGAAAAATAAAAAGTAAAATAAATTCTTCCCACCCACCCCCCCCCCGCTGCCCCAAAATTTTTAAAGTGAAAAATCACCTTCTAGAAATGTAATTAGAAAATAAACAGCTCACCATGGGCTCTGGACAGTTGAGCACCACTCAGATGCCGGACTTGGAGCGCTTACACTACTAACACCACACCTTCCAACCAAGGAGCACACCGCTTCCCGAGACGAAGACAAAAGCGGAGCTTGGGACACACAAGAGGGCTTGTTTCAAATCGAGGTGAAGGTGATGATGGACACACAAGATTGTCCTCGGACTTCTACATACGAGTCACGCCATGTGCATAATTACACGCACACAGACATGTGTATGCACACGCATACAGTATATATACACTAAATACAAAAAAACCCAACAAGACATGGAATAAGAGTGAGTTTTTATTGGATAGCCCAAGACAGGTCAGAAGCAGAAAGTTTGGGACAGAAACAGGAAGTGGCACTAGTAGGGGTGTGTCTTGGACAACTGTCACAAAGAAACAACAGAGGAGTGCAAGCCACCTTGGGGTGAGTACCAGGACAGAGCTGGATCATCAGTGAGGACAGAAACATTTCTGAAGAGTTCTGGGTACAAGGAGGACAGAACGCATCCTAGCCATCCTGCGAATGACTTCTGGTTAGGAAAGTTGAATTGGAAAGACGTGTCTTCCAAGTTCTGTGCAGTCCAGCAGCTTTTGCCCTCTGAATGTGGCAATGCTCTGACTCTTTAACACACCAGTTCTTCTTCTCTAGAGCAGGTGATCTTGCCAAAGTCAGCTGAGTACCTTACAATCATTCTCCTCTCCACCCAAAACAAGTAACAGCCTTTCCCACACAGTAGAACTGCTGTCCCCGGCTGCTGTCCCCGGCTGCTGACTCCGGCTGCTGACTCAGGCCGCTGACCCAGGCTGACCCCGGCCGCTGACCTCGGCTGCTGACCCCGGCTGCTGACCCAGGCTGCTTCCCTTCTTCCTTTGTGTCCAGCTTCTACTGGGCTTCACAGAAACTCATATCAACACTTTTCGGCCCTCTCCATCCCTACAAAGGCCTGATTTTATTTCCCAGCACTCGCTCTGCATCAGAACAGCTTCCCTTTCAAAGCTGGACCTCAGGCTATGCTGCCTGAGGAATGGCCACTGCCCCTCTCAGGCCAAGGTCGGCACTTTAAGGCAGACCAACAAGGGTCTGCTTGCTCCAGCCTGCATTTGGTGAGGGAAAAGCAGGAGGAGTCTGTTATGGGCTGGCCGTCACTGTCCACATAAAATCTCTAGACACTTTTTCTCTTTCCAAACTCAGGATAAACTCCTACACCGTTCTTCCATCCTCAACTCTTGTGAGGTCAAATTGCGGGTAAAACCAAAGAACTAAATGGAAGCAACAAGAGAGGAATGAGCAGTCGGTTTTCATTTTATTCTTGATGAGCCACAAACCCCCTCATTATTCTACATCTAAAATATGCCCCAAAATTGAACTCAAGGGATGGTAAGGAGTTAGGGATTTATATTTCTCCAGTGAAAGAGCACTTTTTATCTGTTGTTGCAGATCTTCAGAACTCCTATTTGAATGTCTATAGGCTCCCTGTAGATAGATCTAGAAGGGGAAGAGGTACAAAGGCTTAGACAATTTTGTGTGATCAAGGGAGTTCAAAGGGAAATTGAGGTCCTCAGGAAAAGCACGGGAGAAGAGAGGCACACCAAACCCGCCCTACTCGACCTGATTGAGGATACCGACTTTGAGAGTTAGGGACAAGGGCAAAGTGTCAGAAAAAAACAAAAGTCATCAATTCACGATCAAGTCTGAAAGGAATATCTGGAAAGAGGTATTTAGGTGCAATTTAGAGGTCTCTGAGGAACGGTGGGAGTTGAATACAAGTGCCAAGACCGCCTGCTTGCCCTTCCACTGAAAGGCCTAAAGGTGCACAGCCATAAAGGGAAGGGGTGGGAGAAGCAGGCAATGGCTGCTGGCACTGGGTGCGATCACCGTGCACGGCCTGCACGTATTGAAGAATCTCCCAGAGCCCCTGTGCTAATACATATAATTAATCCTTGTAATTAAAAGTAATTTAAAGATTAGATATAGGGGAAAAACACTTTGGAAGATAACTTATCAGAAGATAAGAAGATTAGAAACACGGAACATATTAGAAAGAAAGGAGCGGAACTATTGGGAAGGAGTCAAACAAATTACAAAGAAAGCAGGCCAAGTCCAGCGTCCTCTGGGTGAAAGGGTGGCAGATGGTATCTCAATGCTGTTGGTACCACCTAACCTGGAGGATTCAAGCCTGAAGCTCAGGGCAGGCTGTGTGCTGTGAACTCTGCTTTACAATTAGAAGTGAGGAAATAAAGGAAAGCATCTGCTATCAGGGTTAATTCTACCTACACCCATCACCAGGAGGCGTTAAAGCATTGATGGCAATGAGAGCTTGAATCGCTTCATCTCCTCTATTCCCGCACCATCCTGATAGGACACTTTAGATTCCCTGCCCCCAACCACTTCCATCACAAGTGGTAGCCCGAGCTATCCCCATGAGAGATCATGACCACAGGGCTTGCTCTGGGTAACAGAACAAGATAGTGGGGTTAACGTGCCATGTTGGGGTGAGACCTGAAGACACCTTGTGTGTTCCCAGTTGTTTCTGGCACCTCCATCCTCTTTAGGGATGGATCACACACAGAACGATATTCTGGGTCATCACCCAACCCACAGGAACTAAATAAGTCACGCTGTTGTGTTTCTGAAACGTCATAGTTGTTACACAGCAGTAGCTGACTTATACAATAAATAAGTGTTCCTAACATATGACTAGCCAGGCCAGAGTCCACAGTGGCCTAGACTTGTTATGAAGTCATGAAAACCAGAGGAGTGGAGATCTGAGAGGGAAGTCCCAACGAGATGGTTCACCCAAACCAGAGAGGCCAGACTAAGGATGGATAGAGGCAGTCTGGGTGAATTTCCTCTGCCTTTGTCCAGGGTGCAGGAATGGCTGACCCGGTACTGAAAACCAATGTCAAATGTATTTACACAACATTTTCTGGGATTGCTTTTTTTACATATAATATACCTACAACACATAGAAAAAGATCTGACTGCCTTGGAGAACAGGTTAAGCACGAAACACAGACAACCCTGGTCTTCAAGAGTAGTAACTCCCTGTCAACTCCAGGAAGCACAAACTACGTAAGTTTGGGCTTTTGTATGCTGTCAGTTATTTAAAGCAGAGGTTAATGGAGTTGGTTGTATCCTGTGTATGATTTGGCTACAAAAAAAAAAAATCATGATGTTTTTGCAAAAACAAAAATCTCAGTTAAGCAAAACCTGAGTCCTAGCTTCTCTGCCATTTTCTAAAATAAATAAATAGATAAATAAATATGTACTGCAATTAGATAAAAATCATCTGGAGCTTGAAGGTTGACATTAAAGCTATTTAAGCACAGGGGACTGTCTGAATAATTTAGTTACCAAATAGAAAAAAAATAATGAAGTTTTACTTAGTTTCTAGTATATCAAAAACCATAAATAAAGAGAGGGCTAAAGAGATGGCTCAGTAGTTAGAGCACTTCCTGTACTTCCTGAGGACCTGAGTTCTGGTTCCAGCACCCACATTCAAAGGTTCACAGTCACCTGTGACTCCAGTCCCAGGGATACACTTCCCTCTTCTGGACTCCTCAGGCAACTGCACCCACATATGTATATCCCAACATAGGCATACACATACATAGTTAATAATAATATGCATCTCTAAAACAATAAAAATACGCTTTATTAAAGAAGACTCAGTATGATTTGGGGAAACCATTTAGTCATAGGATACCATCATTGGCTGAGATATTTGGAAGAGTTGCTTTTAAGAGCTTAATAGAAGGAATTAGAATGGAAGAAGGGATAGCCACTGCTTAGGACAATCCAGAGCTACCATCTTTACCATCACACACAACCGTGGACAGACAGGAGGAGCTGAAGAGAGAGCTCCGAGTTAAGAGAGTTACTGCTCTTGCAGAGGATCCAAGTTTGACTCCTGAAACCCCCAAGCCACCAGTTAGCTCCAACTGTTTGAGCTTCCGCAAACACTGGACTCACAGGTACAACCCCCACCCGCCAAACACAAAACCACAAATACAGCCATAGAATTAAAAATTAAAAAATAATTACTTGCAATTTTGTCTTTTTTTAGAGATTATAATACAATAACATCATTTCTCCCTTCCATTTCCTCTGGCCAGTCATCAAAACATACATAGATACAAGTTACATTATACAGACTAAGTGGGTTATATTTAGGAGTGTGTGTGTGTGTGTGTGTGTGTGTGTGTGTGTGTGTGTGTGCATATAACAACGATAATTGGTTTTTGTTTTTGTTTTGTTTGTTTGTTTTTTTCCAGGCAGGGTTTCTCTGCTGTAACTCTGGCTGTCCTGGAACTCACTCTGTAGACCAGGCTGGCCTCGAACTCACAGATAGCCACCTGCCTCTGCCTCCTGAGTGCTGGGCAGAAAGGGATATATAAAAGGATTTGGAGGTAGGAAAGAGAAGAGAGAATGTAATCATACTTTTGAAAGCTAAAAGGAGATATAATATGCACTCAAGAAGTGTCACACCTAAACAATAACTGAATAAGAAGAGAGGCATATTTTGGCTCATGGTTCTGGAGGCCACAGTCAGTGGGGCCATTGCTGGGGGAGGGGTGTGAGACAGGAGATGGGAGCCATGGCTGAGCAAGCGCCTCACCTCATGGCAAAGAGGCAGAGGGGGAAGAGGAGGACCAGGTCCTGCAAGCCTGCAAACCACTTCAGGACCCAAACAGATACTTAAAACCTTCCCTAGGCAGTGCCATCTATACCTTCCATAGCCACCCCGGGACAGAGGCCTGAGGTCTCAGCCTTCAACACAATGGGAGTCAAGGCAGAACCAGACTCTAGCACAGCAAGCCCATCCTTTCAAATCTAGAGCCCAACATGCATGTTCTTGTCCGCTCGTGCTTGCTGCATGCGTGTTCTCTGAACTCCATCTCCAGGCCCTGCAAACTGACCATTCGCCTTGCCGAGCTGCTTGGCGGGACAGCCGAGGTCATTACAGAGCTCTGCTTGTCACCAAGACCTGCTGGATTCGTGAGTGTAAAAGCAATAATCAACTACTCACGACACTCTCTAGGATACAATGCTACTAGTTTTAAAAAAATTTAACAAAGATGAATGAATAATAAATAATACTCAAGTGAATGCTATCTTTTATCTCCCCTCCTCTCCCCTCTCTCTTCTTTCTCCCTCCCTCCCTCTCTCCTTCCCTCTCCTCTCCATATCCATGTTCCTTCCCTTCCTCACCCACCCCTCCTCCCGATAAACCTTACGCATACGCAGATAAATTCTCTTGTATACACATTAGATCCCTCCTGCAAATGCTAGAGCCATTTTCTCCCTCAAGAAAACTGGACAGCACAGGCATTAAGTAATAGTAAGAAAATTCCTACTTTGCTTTTTATGCTAAGAATGGTACAGTCATTTGATTGACTATTGCGGTTCAGCGTGTCTTTTGTGAATTTTTCCAAAACAAACTAAATTTACCTCCTAGTTATTATCTCCCTTGGAAGTTAATAGAAGGTCAATTACACCATTACAGTGTAATTGATGGAAACTGGCAGGATTCAAACTTTTTTTTTTTTTCCTTTTTAAAATAATTCCTTTGTGCGTGCTAAGTTGAGTCCTTTCCTCTGTGAGATTTAAAACTCTGACTGAAGGCAGTTTCCTTCTTTCTCCCCTGGGATCTTGTCCATAGCAGAAAAGAGAGACAATATCATCCAGCCCCTAATATACGCTTCTTCAGGAGGGTAAGTAAGTGGTGACGTGTTCTTGATGTTTCTGTTTACTGAGAATATCAATGAATTTGAAGAAGTCACACTCAACAAGAGGATTCTCTACCCCAAGAGAATAGACGGCAAAGTCTGGGACATTTTTGCTTCTCGTGACTTGGATGAAGGATACTTATGTATCTAGAACACAGAGTTTAAAGGTGCTTCCAACCACCACAGAATACATGGGGCAGCCCACCCGTGCACCTGCCTTTGGCTCCTAACAAAGCATAATCAGCTCAAAATGTTAGCAAAGCTGAGGCCAATAAATTCTCACTTAAGGAAGCAGAAGCCAAAATCTTATCTCTCAAGAAGAACCCTGGATTGAGGTCTTAACTGATGCTGATCTTGGCCGAGACAGTACCAGGTTCAAGGCAGATAGAGTGTTCCTGTGGCAGGCAGGCATAAGAAACTACTTATTAACCTGGGACTATGCTTGTCTCGGGCTGTGCATACACCAACGTTCCCAACAATGTACCCAGCGACCTATTAGCAGCTTGAGACTGCCACTCGCCTGGGGCTGCAGTTCTCTCACTTTGAACCACAGGAAAATGTATGTGCGTAACTAAGCAAGCACATGATTACAGTCAGATACATTTGAGGAAGGGACATGCGCAGTGAGAAAAGTTCCCTGTAATCTGAGCCTTCCAGTCAAAGAATAGAGAACCATCCAAATTATGTCCCTAGCAACCAAACTCCTCCTCTTCCTCCTGAATCTATGAAAATTAACAGTTTCTTTGCAATCTGTAATGTTACCTGGCTTTTGAATACTTTCCAATCTGGGAAGGTTTTTATTCCATCCTGAGAAGCCAAGAACCTGGCAACACCTGAGCCAGTCTCTGGCCACTAGTAAGTGTTCCTTCCACCCTCGCACATTTGTGCTCGGCTCTCCCCGACAGGTGATTTATTGACACTTTTCTCTGCTATGTAATTCTAGCTTCCTTAGGAATCCTCCCCAGGATGCCCTTCCAGGCTCTGTACAGATGAGTCCTTTGGTAGCAGAGAACGGTCAGCTTCCTTCACCCGGGAAATGTCACACACCTCACCTTCCAGAGCTCACCGTCTGCCTTTTGAGTTCTCCTGCCATTGAAATGACCTCCTGGGTACAGCCACAGCTGGTTGGCTGCACAGATACACAGGAAGGACATGCTGGGGCTATGCTGGGAGAGTCCAAGTGCCCGGGGCCAACCAGCCATTATGCACAACCGTGACCTGCATTGATTGAAATTAACTCTTTGTGAAGAGGACAGTGGAGCTGTGGCATTAATCACGACCCTGGTCCCTGGTTCAGAAACATCTGCTGATGAATTGAGAGCAAGGTAGTGTGGCAAGCCAAAATGATTGTCCTGTGCTAGCCAGTTCTGTGAGCCGGGGCAGGTCACCATCTGTGTTGGGCACATTATACAATAGACAGTATCTGAGAGCATCTAAAGGCCTTCCCATATGGGAGCAAGACCCACTGTGATGAACTTTACAGCCTGGATCTTAGAAATAAACTGTTAGATTTCACTGATTGCATGAGTTTAGTTTTGACTTAAAATTGCAGTCTTTGTAGTGCTAGGTTTTAAAGTTCTTTAACGGACACCGAGCTCTGTGACATGTCACATTTCCAGGCTCTGGGATCCTGTTGCCATAGGGGACCGCCAGCATCGGCTTGTTTAGCAGCCCTCCCTCTCTATACAAGCGCAAGCTCCTCTGCTGCTCCAGGGCTGAGTGTTGACCAGGGAAACCCAAGCGTGAGGGCTTCAAGTGTCAGTCCACTCCTCAAGTCCTGGTGACTTAGGTGATTAAAGCACATCCCAATCCAACCAACAGAAAAGCACTTCAAGACCTTTAAGGGCTTATAAAGGAGATTTTCTCTTCCTTCACAGAAAACTAAACCCACCATGACAGTCAGGCTCCAGGGAGCAGCCACAGGCAGCCAGAGGAAGCAAGCAGTAAAGTAGCAGACACAGGGTCAATCACTCCAAAGAGAGTTAAGACTCAGTGAATTTTGTGACCCTGGAGTTCCACCATCTTTTTTTTCTTTCTTTCCTCTGTTTTTTTGGTGCAGGAGAGGGAGTCAAGAATGACCTTGAACTTCTGACCTTTCTGCTTCCACTGGCCATATACTGGACCATGAGTATGTGCTCTACCAAGCCAGTGTTCTATGCAACACTAGGGAGGTGATAAGAGTAACGAGCACACAGGTACACCATCGGCTCAGCTCCTGCAGCAAGGATGTCTGGGGAGTACTCAGTTTAGAGAAGGATCATCAAGGGACAGAATGGAATCAATGGTGATCCTAGCGCTGTTTCTTTCTTCTTCTGCTGTCCAGGATATTGAACCCAGGGTCCCCAGCGTATGAGGCAACTGCTCCACCACTGAGTCTTGCCTCCAGGTCTCCTGTCCTTTTATTTCCAGAAAAGGTCTCCCTAAGTTGCCAAGGCTGCCACGGAGCTCGGTGGAGTATCTGAGGTGGTAAGCCTGTGTCACCTGTCTCAGGTGACTGAGCATTAGAAATATCAAAAAGAAGCCAAGCTCTGTCCAGTGTTGGACCCTCTCATACTGAGAAGATGGCTGAAAGTGTCCTTATGGGTGGACATGGAAGAAAGTAACTTGAAATCTACAATTCCTAGGAGAGTTCCAGACTCCAGTCAACACTGTAGGAGTTGTCGGGAGACTCAGGAAACTGCAGAAGCCCTGAATAGAATTTCTGAGGCAAACACAAATTAGGAAGTTCTGTAAGGTGTTCAGACTCACGAGGCTTCCTCCAACAGGAACCACCACCTGACAATGGAGCTGTCACTCTGTAGTTCCCGTTTCTCCTCGACTTGGTTCCTTCAAGAAGCCACAATCCTCACTCTGTTCTGCCATCCCCAGGACTCTAGCCACGAACACCGGAGCTTCTAGAAGGACCACATGTGTTTAACATTAGTTGTGAATTGAGCCCTAAAATTTTACCACCTTCTATAAACATTTATTGTTTTCTGGGTTTCTGACTTTAAGCAGAAAATGCCAGAGCCCTCTGCCACAGTCCTTGAAGAATGATCCTGTCAAAACACAGAACACATTAAACACATGAAGCTCTGTCTGCAGGTCCCAGGAGGAGAGAGGATTAGATAGAAACACGAGCCAGGAAATACAACTATTTTTACCACTGGCCAGGTAGAGTTTTACTGTCTCTCCATCTTCCCATTCAGTCTCAACAGCGCTGCAGCGTAAGCAGTTAATACGAATTCCAGCCGCGTATTTCACTCCCTTTTATCACGAGACTCAAACCTTATTACTTGTTCATTGTATTGCGGCTGGGATTCAGATTTTATGGCCATTTTCTCAAATGCCGGGCACTTTATAAATGTATGACTTTTATTGCAAATCAATAAATTTTATCCACCTATTTCTCAGCAAAGGACACACCTGCCTGGATAAACGATACTATTTATACTATTGCTTTACACTTTTTAATCCTTGGGAAATTTTAAATTAAAAAAAACTCATAGATGGCAAGAGTGAGAACACGGAGAAAGGATGTAAAATTTAAAAATGAAGTAGAAACAACCCGAGCACCGAGTTTTGATTTTCTGCAGGAATCCATCAGACAACAAGAGTCTGCATGTTTCTTTTTCCTTAAAATTATTGGTTGAAAATTGCGTTCATGCATGCAACGTATCTTGGTTAGATCCACCCCAATCCTTCCTCTGTGTCTCCCTGGAATTCCCAAGCACATCCCTGTCCCAACTTTTCTTTTCTGCTGATTGATATTTATTTTATTTCTTTATTTTATAACCCACTGAGTCCAATTAGTGCTGTCCATATGTTCATGGGTGGGGAGTCAAACTTTGGGACTTGGGCAAACTACAGATGACCATGGCCCCACGGAGAAGAGTAACTCTCTTCTTTAACATCTGTCAGCTCCCACAAGCACCTCAGCTGTGGGAGGGCAGTAGGAAACCCTCCCACTCTGAGCTGGATTTTTAACTGACTTGATCTTTTCCCATTTATGTGCAGATAATCACAGCTGCCATGTGTTCGTGTATACAGCAGCCACCTCATGCATATCCAGAGGCCAGAATTTCACACCACTCCTCCTCATCCTGTGGCTCTTAAGTTCTTTCTGACCTTGTCTCCCCAAGTCTCCTGAGCCTTGGGAGTGAAGGTCGATACAGATACCCCATCTACAGCTGAGCATCCATAGTAACTTAATTGATTATTTTGAATATCTATGGGTTTCTGCATTCCCTTCTACTCTCTGTACTAAGAATCCTCTCTGACCAAGGATGAGAGTAGCACAAATCCATGGATATGAACATAAATATTTAGAAGGCAGTTTGACAGTATGAGCAATCACCAAAACAACATCAAAGGTTCTCTCCTGAAGCCTATGACATCCCCAAGTTTGGGCCATGTTTACGGCACCAGCCATGGATTCTCTCTTGTGGAGTGAGTCTCAAGTCCATTCAGAAAACAATTGGTTACCCCGTAAACAGTCTTGGCACTATTGCACCAGTGGGTACACCTTGCCTGACATGTCAGTGTCTTCCCATGGTTTCAGTGCTGGGTAAGACCATTGATGTGTTTCCTCCAGGCAGCCTTCAGAGCACTTTCCAATGCTCTTGGAGATAGCCAGCACGGAAAGAGCTTTCTAGTCAGTTCAAGGTTTGTCTGTTTTTTTCTATGTCCTGTACCAATGCATGTGGTATCTTCAGAAACAGGGTCTTACTATCTAGTGCTGGAGGGCAATCCAGAGCTATGACAATATCTTGTTTTGTTTTTGGTGCCTCTGGGGTCTCATTGACCAATAATCCCTAAGTAGGTACCTGTGGTGGCACTGAGGTTTTCCTTTTAAATCACATGACTTTCAGGAGCAGCATTGTATAGCCAAGAGAGATAGCTCTGTCTAAGCTCTTCATTAAGATAAATAATCAGCTTATAAGCCGGTAGAATTTCATGGGGCTCCAGTAGACACCTTTGGTTTTGGTTAACCTACCCTCCACCTACTAGGACTTCCTTCTAGTTAGCTCATTAAAAAATTATTGTAACAATTGACTTAGTGGTAATGAGGAATGGAGATTTTACCTCCCCTGTTCTCCATAAAGAAGTTTGGATACAATAAAAAAAAAAAACAGAGAAGGGGTACAGTAGACATTGAGGAGAGGCCAAAGATATCACTCACCATCTCACACTGAGCAGGACACTCCGTGTACCAGACAGTACTCCAGCCACATTGTAGCAGAGCTAAGAGCAGTGGGTTTAGGACCTAGGGCTTACTGCTAGGGACCCTGTTCATGCTAAGCCATTCCCCAAAAACATTGTTTTGTAAAACTGTAAAGATTTATTTCTTTTCATTTTATGTGTATGGGTGTTTCGCCTGAGTGTATGTCTGTGTACCACATGAGTACAGCACCCAAGGAGGGTAGTAGTACACTGCTGTGGTAGCCCAGCAAGGACAACATGGAGGCATATTCACAGGTGTAAACACTGCCAGAGCTAGCAGGGGGCACCATCATCATGGCCACTGCCATACTGAACAGCAGCGAAACCCCAAGCGTTTGAGCTCAGGTGTTTTTATTGATACAGAACTCCTCAAGTGTTCTACTGATAGCACACGCAGATCATAAGCAATCAAACATCTCCCACCTGCAGAAATCCAACACCTGCAGACAGCACAAAATGCCAAAACCTTTGCATCCCTTTTTCCAACAATGCACAGAAACAATTATTTTAAACACAACTAAAAATAAACTTCCACAACAAGGGAGGCCAGAAAAGAACCTTTGTTCCTTCCGTGCTGTAATTCCAACGGTTGTTGGCTACCATGCCGGTGCTGGAAATCAAGCCCGGGTCCTTCGAAAGAGCAGCAAGAGATCAGACACACTGAGCCGCTCTGCCAGTCACCGTTTGATTTTTTAAGTTTATTTTCATTTTGTGAAAAGTTTTAAACAAATGACTACAGGCGCACTTGACACTCAGTTTCAGATAGGCGAAAATTAATAATAAATTAAGTAAATGAATAAATAAATAAATAATAACTATTTGGTGAACACAAGTAACACTAGCAATATTGAAATTTCAAAATGTCAGTAAGTGGCTAGCCTTTTGAATTCTCTAAATACAGCCTAAAAACTGGGCAGGGAACCTAACCTTCATCATTTGGAAGCGTTGTATGGCTTATCTGCTAATGAGGAATGTATTTAATTTTGATTTCTTCATAAAATAATCAACGTACGCACCGACAATGACTTTGTGAGTTTAATCAATACAGTTGTGAACAGTTTCTTTGCTGTTTGAACATCGTAGGGCCCAGTTTTCTTCAGCTTGGCCGAGCATCTATATAAGTCACTTGAAGAACGTGAGGTAGTATTTATGTGCTGAAATTACACCAGACTAACGCATGTCATATTTATTTTATCAGCTGTGGCTGTCCTGCCAATCTTAGAAAGTGAGTACTTCACGTAGAGCAGAAGAGATTAGATGATCAGGAGCTTCGAATCTGTTTAAATAAAGGATTGAGAGAAGTGGTGTAGCTGGAGACATACCCTTCCAATTAGTTATGGCCAATGTGTAGGCTGAGAACCACTGGATGTGCAGAGGGTTTGAAAGGGGTCTTCAACGTATGTGTGTTATGAACAACTACTTACTGGTCATTAGAAACCAGTACTGCCAACACTTATTGAGGATCAGATATTTCCTAAGAAGTGTATGTGTGTGTGTGTGCATGTGTGTATTTGTGTGTATGTGTGTGCGTGTGTGCATGTATGCATGTGTGTATGTGTGTGTATGCATGTTTGTGTATGTATGTGTGTGCATGTGTGTATGTGCATGTTTGTGTGTGTGTGTGTGCATGTTTGTGTATGTGTGTGTGTGTGTGTGCACGTGCAAGGGAGTACAGGTGTTCATGCATGCACACACAGGCCAGTGGTGGACATTGCATGTACAGTTCTATTACTCTTCACCTGATTCCTTTGAAACACTGTCTTTCACCAAACCTGGAGCTAGACTGGCAACCCTCAAGCCTCGTTGTCTCTGCCCATATATAAGGTTATAGTCAGATGTAGTCACACTCAGCCTTTTAGGTAGGTGTCAGGGATTTGAACTCAGGTCCTCATGCTCACAGAGCAAAACCTCTTCCCTCAGTCACTATGAGTTTTAATGGCTGGCATTGTTTAAGCTTCTTAGGAGGCTGACATCTCTACCTCCTTCTCAGAGACTTGGAACATAGTCTTCGTCAGAAAAATCACTTACTCTGGCAACGTAGCTGCTCTATAGCAGAGCTGGGTCTGCCTAACTTGAGCCTGAGCTCTCTCTCCATCACTGCATGAGAACATCTTAAGAATTACTTAGTGCACACTCTCCGAGAGTACTGCTGAGCACAGGGGGCTCGGTCAGTCTCCATTACATCTCTCAGATACTGAATATAAGGCTCCATACAGCTTCAACTTTATACAGACTGAGGACAGAGATGATAAATCTTGTCCCCTTGCATTTATGTGTGTTTATCAATTATGCATGCAGTATTAGAGTTGGAAGAGGAGGAGATTTCAACCCGTATGAGCATGTTCAGGAACCCATTATCCATCATGAGACAACACACAGACCAGTCTACCTTAGCCTCTCTTTAAAGTCATCCCTCAATTAATGTGGTTTGCACACATAATTCTGAACCTATTACAAAATAAGTAATTGTTCTTTGGCTGAGCTGTATAATTTAATTGAACCAGGATATGTGTCTCCCTAGCAGACTAATTAGGTCTTCAGCTGTGGAAATATTAGTATTCCATAGAAAGTATCCATCAGCCCCTTAGCTATAGAGCTGGGAAGTGTTGACGGTCCCTGTAAGAGATACAGTAATGTCCCTAAGCCAGAAGTCAGCTTAGGTCCAGTAAACTGAAAACACTGGACGCTTGCTAGTGTCTGTTAGTTTAACTAATCTCCTCGCAACACATAGAAGTTTAGGGTAGATGATGACTGACAGCTAAGGAGGTCATGCGTCTTGGAGATCACGCTCCTGATTAACCTTTAACAGGATAAAGCATAGAGATGAACACACGGTCTTTGCTGAGAAAATGACATAGAAGCAAAAGGAAAGACAGGGCCTCAGTGGTATGTGAGGCAGGGATCTCCTGGGTGTTTGGCCAATGAAGAAAGAGGAGGGGCCAGCATGAGAGTCATAAAATCTGTTCTCTGAGCTCATTCATTATTTGCCATTCTTTGCCAATGCGACGTCCTCTGACTTTACGAAGTGGTGATCGAGTACTCTCGATATAAAGTTGGGGAGTCCGTGTTCCACACAGTTCCTTGGTGCTGAGGCTGGGTGGTAGAAGAATTGTGGGTATGTTTCTCAAGGTGAATCTCTCCTCAATATCACTGCCATGAGTCCACTTGCATGTTTAAAACCAATAGTAAATGGAGCTCACTTCACTTCCTGCTTGGGTATTTATCTCATTTTCCCACAGCTCTGGTTTCATTGATCTCAGGCTGAGAGAAATCTGACTGTTGAGATTACTCACTTTTTACGATAAGCCTGATAGAAGCCACCTGATTAGCCTGGGGTTGACCAATTTATTAGTGGTTGGGACAGTCTGGGTCTTTTAAAGACACCCCGTTAAGCTTACTCTGCCAGAATGTTGTTTGTTGTGCATCCATGGAGCGTTGTAATCTGTACTTCCTCCTGGTGCAACTGTGGCCTGTGAGGCTTTTGATGTTTAAAGGGCAGTATATGTCTGGTCTTCTTAGGAGTCTGGCCTTTGGAATTCAGCCACTGTGCCATACAAAAGTCCACAGACACCTGCAACGTACAACTACAAGCGTTATGATCAACATCCCCCAGGAGACCCCAGTCACAGCCGGCACTAAAGGTCGGTGTTTTATTTTACGGTAGATATTCTGTACTTGGCATCTTATACTTCTAGTTAGTTTTCAACACATGAATTTGCATTCAAATGAGTTGATGAAAAGAAGAGGCTATGGATTCAGTAATACTACCCGGCTACCTACGGATGGTGAAGGCCACTAACAACGGACAGAAACTTGAGGACCGCTGGTGTTCCTCAAAATTCAGTTCATCGGAAGAGCTGACTACAGTATGAATCCAGGCCCAGTCAGTCAGAGAGGGGCTACGACTCTGTACTTTTAGCTAGCTCGTGGGTGATGCTCAGTGGCTGGTCTGAAGAGCGAGGGTTGGAAAAGAGAGTGTCCAAGCCTGTGAGATACTTGCCCGAAGCCATCCAACAGGAGGAGAAAATCAGGCAGAGTGGAGTCGATCCTGATCATTTACACTGGAGACAACACGAATTGTTCCTGTATTGTGCTCCTTCGTGTCACAATTGCTAAGATGCAAACTATTGTTCCATGATGTAACTGCAGACATTCCTGGGTGCCTCTGCTTTTCCATGCTGCTGAATCAGGGAAAATTAAAAAAAAAAAAGTAACTCTCAACACAATTCCTGGGAATATAATTCATGTCTGTTTCAAGCAGTGGTTTCCCTTCTACTGAGAGGGGGGGCTTCCCCTGGGGGGAACCTGCAGCATGTCATGCAGACAGGGCAACGGCATCAGGTCCACCCGTGTTAAGGAATCGGTAGGCACAGCCTTTTCTTAATTACCTTTTAATCCTTGCATTGAATCCTGACTTGCCTCCTTGCTGCAAGTGCCTCCCGACTTGAACAGACACTCTCCTTCCTCTCCAGACAGTCAGACCCCTTCAGTGCCTCAGCTTTGAACTTGTCAGCTAGAACGAGGTGACAGAGGCTGACATGACAGAGCTCGATACAGCAAAAGTTAAGCAGCTATCCGCGTTCCAGAGCCGCAGCGTCTCCGTCATAAAATATTCATCCCCGTTATGTCACTCTTTATTTGGCTGCCAGAAGCAAGAGAGCCGAAGAACCTTCAAGCCATCAGAATGCAGCTGTAGCGCCCCAAGCGCATGTCAGAGGTTCCAAAATTAATTTGGAGTGTGGACAGGACAATGGCCTGTGACCTTCTGTCAATAGTTAAAAAAGAAAAAAAAAATCAGGGGAAGACTGCCTGGCCGCACCACTAGACGGAATCGGCGTTCACTCACCCAGTCGTGAGAAAAAGATCAATCACATTGTGAAGAAGTGTTTAATGTTGTAAAACGCACACGAAATTTAGCATCTGTATCAGTCAGGGCTCTCTGAAGGAACAGAATGGATAGAATGAACATACAGTGTAAAAGGGGGATTTATTATGCTGACTTACATGATAGGGACTCGGGAGTCGAGCCATGGCACACTGCTGAAGCTGAGAACCCTGTAGCTGCTTGGTCCATGAGGCTGGATGTCTCAGCAGTCCCAGCCTGGTGCTGGAGTCCTGGAATATCCCTGGAGATTTGGTGTTCTTTGGTCCAGAACAGAGGCCTGAAGAAGTTGGAAGCAGGTATTCAGAGCCATGTCTGTCATTAATACCTTGCAAAGTGTGAAAAGGAGCTTTATCATCCAAAAGAATATGTCCCTCAACATCCACAGGGCAGAAACGTTTCTCTCTTGACCCCAGGTGGAAACATGAATGGAAATGAAAGTACTTATGAATTAAAAGTATGAGTTAGTCTTTGATGGAATGATACACACACGCGCACACACGCACACACACGCACACACGCACGTGCACGCACGCACGCGCACGCAAGCGTACGCACTCAAAACCAAATTCATTGGCTTAGAAGAACAGTCACACATTAACATGGATGAGCTTTAATGCATCTCTGCCATAGCTACTGTTGTCTGAGCTTGGCTCCTCTGCTTCAGTCTGTCAGACCAAGGTGTTTTCATGTCTGGTCTCCCTTCTTTGTATCTACCCTTCTTAGAGGCGTGGCCTAGGCAGGGCACAAGCCTATTGTGACAGGTACAAGGAGCAAACAGAAGCATGTACCGTTCAGCAACACTATGCTGCCATTTCCTTGGGGGTTGTTGGCCAAAGAAGTTCAACTCCAGGTACACGGTGAGAAACAAGCAACAGCCAAGGAGCTTGTGCATGAAAGAGTGACAGACAGATGCTCTTCAGTCATTCGCCTTAGCCACCACTTACTATTCCTTCTGTCTATTCTGCTGCAGACACCAGAAAAACAGAGTTCCACGACCCCGGTATTACAGGTCAAAAGACGTTGAAGCAATCCAGTCTCCTCCACTCTACGAGCTCTGGTAACCCCCTGTGGTGTAGAGCCTCTTCTTCTATCATTGCAAAGACTCATTTCTCTCACAGTGGCTCCTGACTCCCATACAGTTTGAGCGTGGCTGATGTGTCTTCTCCTGCGCAGTATTCCCGGGATTCTGCCCATGTGCTCACCAGGTCCCGGTGTGTTCCTAAGTATCTCTGAGCGTCAGGAACCGCATCTGTAACAGCAGAAAAAACTGCCATAGGGTCTCCTAGGCCACCGAGATGCATGCAGAAGGTGTGTGTGTGACTCCTTTCCCATGCAGAATGTGCACCTTTAGAACAACACAAATAAATTCCCCCGATCGCCCCGGCGTCACCGCGAGTTCGCGGAATGTGCTGCTTTTGCAGAAGAATTTAAATTGACAGCCGCGACCTTCCAATGACTTGCCCCGTTTTCTCATAAATCCATTCTGTTTGCTAACAATGCTCCGTTGAGAGACGCTCTGTACCTTTCTAACATGAAAACTCACAAATCTGGTGTGGTTTTATAATTCTAAGAGCCTATTAAAAATAAAATAGTGCCAGAAAAACTTACCCGAGTGCCTTTGTGTTTTGAGGGTGTCTGAAAATAATTCATAAAATATGCTTTAGGACGCAAGACTGCCTTTCTTCCCAAACTAGATCCTTCGGTGGTGACATTAAACACCAAACAATGTGCTGACAAACTGCTGATGAATATGTCCTGCAGACTCAGTTGTGTGAACGGCATTGCTGGTAGGGAAATGCCTTCATGTCTTATGGAATTCAGGCTATAAAATGAAAATGTCTATGTTCATTTCTCTCAATTTTCTTGGTTGCATGTGATACGGAGCCATAGCAGCGAGAATTTGACAGGAAGGGAAAATTTAAAACACGGGCAAGATGGCTCTGTCCTTCCCGGCATGTCAGTTCATCTGTGAGGACCCGTCGGCCTCTGGCATCAGCCCTTGGCTTTGGGTTTACAGCCTTGTCCACACTTCCTAAAATAAAGCTAATATACTCGGTACACAGCATATTCAATTCTGCAAATAGCATCTGCTGAGCAGCGATACCCAGCAAAGCTCCCCTAATTCAAGATGCCAGCAGAGACGCTGCGTCCCCTCTCTGTTCTGGTGCCCAGTGTTTCCAACATTCTGACAATCCCAGAGGAAATTCTGCATAAATAGTGATAGCTAGCCACATATCGGCACCTTGTCTCTGAAGCCGCCTCTGCCTGCTCAGCAGGACGCTTAGCCATGTGATTAATCGCTGATTGTAGAGGGAAATGTCATTACTCTCTAATGGGCACCCATATCTACATTCTAGCTAAACCCATTCCGTAGCCACCGTACGCTACGTGCCATCGTGTGGGAAGAGCTGAGCGGATGTCACGTTTAGTCTTGCTTCTGATCATGGCTGTACTCACACTGACTGTGCGGGTATGACAAAGTCACTTAAGATCACCAACCCACAGGTTCCTCATTTTGGAAGTAGAGTCAAAACTTTTGTCTCATCTTTGTAAGAGATAAACCTACTTGTAAACATATAACCAGTATGTTGAACAAGAGTGGGCACATTCATGTTGTAAACCTGACTTTACTTTTACTTCTTGGTCATTTAAAATTTGCTCACAGGCATCCAGCCTTGCCCCTTGCCCCTTTTTACAGTATCTACGTGAAGAAATAAGTCAGAGAGGTAGGCCAAGTCTCTGACATCTTCCCCGTGAAAACCGTCCTGAATAACTCATACTTCTGATAGCACGTGCAATCCTCTCTGATGCTAATCGTTAAATTATAAATAATGTGTCATCCCGGTACCGCAGCGGTGAAGGTTAGTTTTAATTGTAGACTTATAGACTTATAGACTATAGAGCCCCTTGGGATGGGGCACTCACAGAGGGACTGTCTCCATCTGGTTGGCCTGGGAGCATCCCTGTGAGGGATTTTCTTACTTGGACTAACTGAAGTGGGGAGACCCATACTGAATGAGCATAGCGCCATTTCCTGTGTTCAGCCCATATGGAAAAAGAGAGAGCAAGCTGAACGAGCATGCGTGAGTTAATCTATTATTCTCCGCTCTTCATCCACGGGGAGCCTCTGGGGCAGAATCCTCCAGTCTTCCGCCTCCAGCTTATTCCTTGTTTCCTTAGCACAAGGCCCTAGACTCATTTCACAGTTTTTTGAGTTAGGGTCTCATTAACTAGTCTAGGCTAGCATTGAACTTCCCACCTTAGTCTCCCAAGTGCTGGGGTTATGAACCCAGAGAACTACCATGTGTGGCTCATTATCCATTCATTTTCTAGAAGTTTCAATTTCTCTCGGCATAAGCAATTTTGGCTTAATTTTCAAAGACTATATTTAGAATCGGAAAATCATTCTATATGCATAGTAATCTATTATGATCCAGTATGAATGGTGTCCTCTCATCAGATCTTCTGGTAAATATTCATGGAACCCTGCTCTACCTTTATTTCCGTGGCTGTCATCAATTACTTCGACCAAAAGAAACTTAGGGGATGAAAGGGTTCCTTTCAGCTTCCCGATCACAGTCCATCACCGAGGGAAGAAACTCAAGTAGGAACTTGAAGGCAGGCCTGCTTGCAATAGCACACAGCATCCCCTCCACCAAGGAGCTCATAGGCAGGGAAGTTCAGCAGCAACCATGGAGGATGCTGCGTTCTCATGCACAACCTGACTTAAAATTGCTCAGCTATCTTTTCTTCTACAGAGCCTACAGGCTCACCTACATTTATCTTATCTTACTGTTACCTGGCTTGGTGTTCTTGGAGAACACCTGAAAGTTGGAGTGGGGGATCTCTAACCCTTTTGGGCCTCTGGCTGGACTCCCTCGTGCAGCTTTGATATAGGGGCTGGAGCTCAGCCTCGTTCCTTCTTGGTATAGCCTGGTGATAACCCTGGGAGGCCTGCTCTGTTCTAAGGGGAGGTGGGATTTGGGGAGGAAGAGGAGGAGTCTGGGGGAGGAGTAGAGGGAGGGGAGGATGGGGTTGGGATGTATTATAGGAAAATTAAACCTAATAAAAAAATCTAACTTGGACACCTATTCATCTTAAAATCTTTTAAGAGAAATTAACAGGAAAGAAAACAAATCTGTTTTGCATACAAGGCTAAGACAGATAGGAGAAGCCAGGGTGAGGTCTAAGCAGAATGCTGGGGACTCTCTTGGAGGAAATTTCTCTCAATTTATTTGTTTGGCTCTCTAGGGAAAAGAGCAGTCATCCGGTTACAACAGAGAGATTCCAGGCAAGGGCCAGTGCACTGGTCAATAATCTTACATTAACATACCACATTTCAAAGTGGTATTGCTTTTCTTTCTTTTTCTAAGATTGATCTCATATTAAAAGTGTTTTATTTTCTTTATTTGATCACCGTGAACATCTGCAATCTAACAGGTACTTTCAAGAGAGGTGATAATACAACCTGCATCTTGTAGAGAAGAATGTCATTGGTTCAGTGGGATTTCCTGGGTCTTTGAACAAATTCCTTAGTGGACTCCAGCTTACTCTTCCCTCTGAGCCAGCTAGTCATTTGGAGAACAGAAGAGAACACCTGCACTCAAGATAAAGAACACACACCCGACTCAAAGTGTTTTCTCAGTGCGATGTAAATGACTGGATGAACGCTTGCAAGCACCTTCTATCCATTTGCAAGAGCGATATAAAGTTAATTGATCAAATGACCATGTGAAACTGAAATGAATTGACTTTAAAATACCAAAGGCTAACGAGATGGCGCAATGGGTAGAGGCACTTGCTGCCAGAGCCTGACCTGAGTTCAATCCGCAGAACCCATGTAAAGATGGAAGGAGAGAAACACCTCTGCCAAGTTGCCCTCTGGTCCGCTCATACATACACACGCCCCACCACACCACACACTACCCGAATAAGCATGGTAATTTACAAAGTGTCAATGTGTTAATTTACAAACGATATGGATACCGATGTGACAAAACAAAGCCCACGCAGAAGTCCACGAAACGCTGCCTGAGAGACGTCCACTGCTAGACATCATCAGCAGATTAGGCTGTGATTTGTGAGGCCACTGTTCTCACGAGTGGACACAGATTGACCCTGTTGTGGGAGGAGTGCTTTTGGGGATACGGCGAGGGACACGTGAGCTGTAAAGAAAGGCATTTCAACAGAGAACTGAATGTGAAGAATTAGCGTAAAAGTTGTTGGCAAATTGGATCTCTCCGAGGAGAGAGCAAGATGACAGATAGGCGGTGAGAATGTTCTTAGGAAGCGAGATGTGCGGCCCATGTGTCTGATCTGGGGTCTGAGGCAGCAAGAGGAAAACCTGGAGATTAGAAGAATCTGGAACATCAGAGGAATAACCCTGGACTGCTTGCTTCTGGAGCTTCAAACAGTAGATGCTTTCTCACCTTAACCATTATCCCACCAGTGGAGAAGCATTTCAGCCCTACACACGCTGTGTTCTTTTAGTCTCTCCTTTACACACTTTAAGCGAGTGTAAGGAGACTCACAAAGATAGTAAACGGTAAGTGACAACCGCCACATGAGAGCTACCCTCGCTGTGTTATTAAATCTGCCAGATTTTTTGGAAACGCTTTTTTCTCTTTAAAAAGAAAAACCATAGCGATGGTGTAAAAGTAATTAAACTCCAGACTTTTTGATATGCCAGAGGAAAACATGTATTTAAGGTGGTGAGAAAGGAGGTTAGGTACCAATATGAAAATAGTAAACCTGGCAATGGAAGGCCATGTTCTCTGATCTCAAAGCTCTACTTTTAATTGTGACACTTCAGTGCCTAAGTTTTCGGTGGCAAGTATTCCTTTAAAAGTAAATTATAGTTAAGCTACGCAAGGGAACATTTTTTTAGCCATAAGAGGTGGTGTTACCGCAATGTGATTATATGTATGACAAACTCTAATCTTTAGGGGAAATTAAGGCTAGAGAAAACAAATACATATTGTGATAAGAATTTTCTTAAAATAATGTGTATGTGTGTCCCCTGAAGCTAAAAGCTGTTTAGAAGCAAATGAAGATCATCTTCCAATGAGAGGTGAGGGGTATCCATTATCTCTCTCAAAACTGTATTTACTTTTGTAAAATCAGCAGATGTGACTTACAAAAATCCTGCTTTGTTTTGTTTTGTTTTTCTTTAGGCCCCTTAAAATTTGTCTATCACTTAGCTGGAAATGCATATGGCCATGAAAGAACCATGCTTTGGTTCATAAAATGAAAATGCATTTCTCATCAAATGTTTACACTTTAAACACACTCTTCAGGATGACACCTACTCTGTTATTTTTGAGAAGTAGGATATGGAACGGCAAACATGGCTCAGCAGTTTAGAGCGCTTTCTACTCTTGGAGAGGAACTGTGCTTAGTTCCCAGCACCCACTTTGGGTAGCTCACAACTGCCTGTAACTCCAGCTCTAGGGGATCTGGCACCCTCTTCTGGTCTCCAAGGTCACTGCACACACATGCACATGCCTTCTCATAGACACACATATAAATGCAAATATAAATATATCTTTTTAAATTAAAATACTATTATAAATAGTATCAAAAGCAAATTATGTACAGAACAAAAAAAGCTCTGAATATGAAATAACAGCTTGACTTTCATTTTATGATTTTAGGGAATTAATCATGGAAAAAATCAGCAAATACTGTGTGTGCTTATGTTTGGGTGTTCACACGTTATTTTCCCGGGCAGTGCCCCAAATGCTCCTACAGCTTATCTCTTAAGCCTTCCATGACACACTTTGTACTTTGTTGATTAAGACTGGGATTGTTTGGTAACTTGTCCAAAAATCACTCAGCTTCTAGATTACAGAGTGGGCAGGCTTTTGACCCAGTCTTATAAAAAAAACAAAAACAAGTCTTTACTGCATACACTATGTTAAATATGTGCTGAAATTTGTCTTTTAAATTACCCTCCTTCATCAACTGACCTTTTCACTAAGGAGAATTCGAATGACCTTGCTTATAACAAACTTGTTTCTATGTTTGTTCAAAAAATGCTTATTGAGAGTCCACTACACGGTTCTAAAACGGATGCGTGTGTGGATACAGTTGCCTTCTACTGGAAAGTCATGAAAAACCAACAAAGAAGAAAGAGAAAGAAGAGGAGTTAGGAGAAAGAGGAGGAGAGGGGAAGGGAAGGAAGGGGAACAGAAGGGAGAGAAGGCCAAAGAGGGAGGGAAAGCAGGGGTGGGGAGGGAAGTAGTTAACTACATATATCTGACTTCATGAGCAACGTCACCTGACAGAGAGTGTGTGTATAATTTTAGAAGCGTGTGGATGAGCATGCTCAGGCTAACTCTTTCACTAGTAAACTGTGTTGTTGTCCACCTCAGAAATGCGCCCTACTCTCTCTTCAGAGGACAACAGTTGAATGAGTGGTCATAAATTAATTTAGACTTGAAAATATATTTAAGTCAAATTGCTATCCTTCAACTGGATGTTATCTTTGTGTTGTTTTTGAACCATACAGGTGTCGCGTCTCCAAACAGACTGAGACTTTCTTGGTTACTCATCCATGACTAAGAAAGCTTCACTGAGCTTTTCTTCCTTCCTCTCCACAAGGGCTGACACTCATCTTTTGTAAAACTCACTTTACAGACTTTTAAACTTCCTGATTGCACTTGCAAATAAGTGTTGTGTTTCCTGTCAATTAAAACAATGGAGGCAGGAAATAATGCTGCAAGGCAGGCTGGGAAAGCAGCCTGGTATTCTTCTATTTCCCCAGAAAGATAGGGCTGGATCCACACCCGTGTTCCAGTGGCGATCCTATTCCCATGAAGAAGATACTTGGATTGGGAGATCCAATGGTTGTCGCCATGCTCCTCCCTGGTGGTAGCTATGGATCCGTGCACCCATGCTGCTCTTTTGTAGTCTTGACCTCCTTTCCTGGTATCACTTAGTTTCCACCACATTCGGCATGGTGGAAGAAAAGCTTCTACAATTGTGTTTCACCATAGCCATGCAAACAACCACAATGGGCTCGGCAGGTTGTATTCATATGTTTGTGTGCACATATGCACACACACACACACACCAGTAAGAATAATAAAGATAAAGAAGCCATCACCTTGACAGTGGGAGATGGAGGGATTGCAGGGAGGTACAGAGAAGGGAGACGTTGCATAATTCTATCTCAATTAGAAATATTTTTTTTTTAAAATAGAGCATGTATTCTATAAAAATCAAACAAACAAAAGACCTGTGTTTCATACAGTGGAACAGAGCACACTGACTGACCAAGGAACTGGACCCAGGTTTTATGGCTCATAAATGACAGGGCTGTGCAGACACAAGGATGCAGATAAAATTGAGCAGCTCATTTTGTGCCCTCGATACCCTCCCATTTGGGTGATACAGATGTGGTAATTAGCAAGGGTCCTTCAACTACAAGTAACAGAAACGCCAACCCAATGTGGCTTCAGCCAAAACTGTGAGCCTAGCTCTACGTAATCTAAGAGTCCATAGATGAGACCACTTAGAAGTTCAAGTGGACCAATGGACGGAGACACTAATCTCTGTCTCTGCCCTCTGCCCTCTACTTTGCTGGCTTTGATTCCAGGCTCCATGTAGAAGCATCCAGTGAGTCCAGGGCAGAGACATAGGCTTTGTAGTAGATACAACAGAAATCCCAGGATTCACTGGGACCAACTTATTTAGATCCCAAGTTCTCCCTGGACCAATCAAATTACTCAGATGCCATTACTCTGACTAGCTGCCAAGCACAGGTTTCCATCACACAATGTGGTTTTGAGAACAACAGCAAGTTCCACATAGGAGTGTCTGTCTGCCTGTGCCTGGCTTACTCAGCAGTGTCCTCCACTCACTGTTTGCTCACTGTTGCAAATGATAGCACTTTATCCTTTTAAGTTTTATTTTATTATATTTGTGTGTGTGTGTGTGTGTGTGTGTGCATGTGTACTTGTGTGTTTGTGTGTGTATGTGCGTATTTGTGTTCGTATGTGTGTTCGTGTGTGTGTGTGTGTGTGTGTGTGTGTGTGTGTGTTACATCTGTATCTAGTCACATGTACTGATGCCTTCTGAAGCCATATGAGAGTATCAGATATCTGAGAGATGAAGTTACAGGCAGTGATGGGTTCCCCGATATGGGTGATAGGAACCAATCCCCAGTGCTCTGAAAGCACAGCCAAAACTCTTATCCACTGAGCATCTCTCCAGTCCTGGATTGTGTCCTTTCGATGGATGACTGAAACATCCCACTAAACCTCCAGACAAGTTTCTGAGTGACGTTAGAAAGAGGATGAAGGACAGCACATTCTCAGACACATGTCTCTTACAGAGCTGATGGGTGAGAGAACTTGACCCGAATCACAGCCTCTGACATTTGAAGATCATATTTTTGTATTCCTTCATCTTTTGTAAGCTGAGTTATAGCACTAAGCAATGTCTCAAAATTGTGATTAGAACATCTGTAGTTCTCTGCTATGTATCTCTGAAATATGCTGTTTTCCTGTGTCCTCCCCTGTGCTAGGTTTTCAGAATAAGAAAGAAAATAATGTACAACAGTTCAGGAGCAGGCTGGTAAGTGTTCTAGCCATCGCTCAGTTGCTGGGACAGTCCAGCTCTCTGAACCCGGTCTACTTTTTCATGAATAAAGTACAAATATAAAAGCAGGAAGGACACTGGATGCCTAGAATGCTTTGGCATAGGTGCTCAACAAATCAGCGACGTAATTGTTGTTTATTTTACGTGATTTTATCAATTTTTCAATACGCTCACCTTATTGAGGTGGCTTCTGGTAGTTAGCAACTTGCCAGTGAATATGCTTTTTGTTGCTTCATCCCCTTCACTCAGATGTTCGGACTTTCTCCCAGGTCCTAAGAGAGGGTATACGCATATAGTCTCTTCCACACAGGATTCTAATTAACAAGCAGCAGATAAAGCCACAACGTTCTAATTAGTGGATATAATAGTGCTGAAAAACAATCACTTTCTTGCAAAGAAATTTTTCTCTCAGCAGAAAAAAAAAATCAATCCTGGATTCTGACCGGCTGAGCTCTCCCGGACATATAGGATAACTCTGAACAAGAAGCAGCATGCAAACAACAGCAACAGAAACACGAGAACCTGGGTGCGGAACACGCCGATCCATCGCCCCCGGGAAATCAGAAGCGGAGACTTCTTTTTAAATTTAGTCTCTCTTTGACTCTAAAGATAGTGCCTGTCTCCTTTGAAAGAGGTAAGCTACAGTCGGAAAGAAGTTTCCAGACACTCTTGTTCCTGCTCATATCTGCAACTGGAAATTTGGTCATGAATACATGCAAACAGATACTTAAACAAACACCCCAGGGGTGATGGAGAGGGACTGAAGTTGACTCCAGCTGTCTCAGTAAGTCATCTCCATGACCAGCTTGGGAAGAACTCATTGACCTTTGATAAATCTCCTGTGCCTGTGGCACCAGGCACCTCCAATTAAGCCAGGTTTGAGGTTGAATGTCAAGTACATAAACAGACCGAGAGTAGGAACGAATACTGGCCAGACATATATTAACATGACAGTTATTTTCCTTTTGTTCCTAATGCTTCATGGATACATACTTAGAAATTCATGAAGTACCTGGACCCCAAAACATTCCCTCTTCAGCCTGTTAGGAGTGTTAAGTTCGGTGTCTGTACAAGATGGACATTGTGGGTCTGTGACTCTCAACTGGGTGAACTGACGGGCTCCCGGACCGGAAGGAAGCCAGTAAGGCAAACACCGAGTCTGTAGCCCATCAGGGCTAACAAGGGGGCCTTGGGAAGGTCAGCTCCACTCGTGTTGTAAAGAGTGCTACTTAGCATTCCAACCATCCAGTATCCCTGTCCGCAGTGATGAGGACATGCCAACATGTGTGATTGTACACACAGCCTGGTGATACAGGGCTCCCTCCCCATGATGGCGATGACAGCATTGCAGGAGTCGGGATGCGTCTCGTGCTCCCTGCTGCTGGTATCTTCGGGACTCCTGCTCAGGGTACATTTGTCTCGCCACCAGTGACATCCACGGTCAGCTGTACACGTGTCTTCTAATAGCAGCGCACAACTGTGTTAAGCGGATTCGTCGCCGTGTCCTCAGGCTCCCTCTGATTGGAAATGTACATTTCTCCAAATGTTTTGTCAGAACGTCAACCATGTGCGATATCTCTATACATTTTGGTGTCCCCAGTGGTTATTGCTGCTGCTAATTAAATTGGTCCTTTGACAATTTCACGCACGTACGTGATACACACTGACCATGATCACGCCCTGCCTGTCCCCCTACGGCACTCCGTCTACCTCGCATCTCCCTTAGGAGTCTCTCTCGCACATCCATGCCTATTTTATTTTGGAACACAGTGAGTCTAACTGTGACCATCTGTGTGATCATAGGTGTGGAGCTATCCACTGAAGCTTGTATCTAGTGGCAAGTGCACAACTGAAGACAGTGTCTTCCCCTCCCCCAGAGTTTATCAATAGCCAATACTTCGAGAGTAAGAGGTAGGGCTCCATGAGCCCCCCACCCCACCCGCATGCATGACTGATTGATGACAGGGCCTGTCTTGTGTGAGCCAAATGTAGTGAAATGCAATTGTAAGTTAATTATTAAAACACGTGCGTGAACAGATATTAGAATTTTTATTTGTGATTTTAGATTTCTTTTTTATTGTTCTTAACTGTGACTGCAAGTTTGAGCGCGTAAATATAGGTGTTTGTGGAGGGCAGAAGAGAGCCTTAGACTGTGCAGCTGGAGTTAAAGGCACTGGTGAGTCATCGGGTGTGGGTGCCAGTGTGGGTGCAGGTGTGGCTGCCAGTGTAGGTGTGGATGTGGGTGACGTATAGGTGCAGGTGCCGGTGTGGGTGCTGGTGTGGCTGTGGGTACTGGTGTGGGTGCAGGTGTGGCTGCCAGTGTAGGTGCAGGTGCTGGTGTTGGTGCTGGTGTGTGGGTGCCAGTGTGGGTGTGGATTCTGGTGTGGGTACAGGTGTTGGTGTGGATGTGGGTGCCAGTGTGGGTGCTGGGAACAGTGCTGAGGGCCTCTGCAAGAGCAGGAATGCCCTTAACTGCTGAGCCATCTCTCCAGAAACATGGGCATTTTAAAATCAAATGATCTGACTTACTTTTCCAACTAAATATAGTCTTGGGCTAGTCCACGATAGATAGTCTCCAACTCTCATAATCTGACTGAGTATGAACCTGGGCACTCCAGGATGCAGCGTGCAGACATTTGCCACATCCCCACTGAAAATTGCTTCCCTCAAAACATATATGTTCAAAATAGCCAAAGAACTACACGTGTAAACTCCTAGGTCATTGATGTCTAAAAACAGTCTTTAAATGTCAAATATCTTCCTAAAAGCATTCTAACAAAATGACAGGCTGATTTTTTTTCCCCCACAAAGCAGTTTGTTCTGTAAAACAATCAGTTGCAAAATGCCAAAAGTAACCAAGAAGCATGAGTCACGATTCCCACACCTGTTCGGAGGTAGAAGACCGACCGCCGCGGTGGGTGGAAATCGCAGGCGGCAGCCAGGTGGCCTCCCTCCTTCTTGGCCAATTAACGCTAAAAAAATCCTTTGAGTTTGGGAGAAAAGTGGCTCAGACCTAACTCTTGAAAGCCAAGCTGGTGTAGACGGGTGCACGGTGACAAGTTCTGATCGTTAGACAAAGAGGGATGGAAAAGGCTGTAAATAAGTTGACATTTTAGAAGCTGCCTTTAAAAATGTAAGTATGTGTGTGTGTGTGTGTGTGTGTGTGTGCGCGTGTGTGTGTACTTGTTCATATGTGAGAGTGTGGGCATGTGTATGTCCCAGCACTCATGGAAATTCAGAGGAAATCCTTGGGTGTCTCTCCTTCTCGGGGACCTAGGGATGCTGGGATTACAAATGTGCACCACCCCGCCCACCCAGCCTTAGGTGAGTTCCTAGGATCCAGATTCAGTCCCTCATGCTGGAGCAGCCAGTACTTAATCTACTGAGTCATCTCACCAGCCAGAGTTGGACTTTTTGTCTCCAGACTGTGTGTGTGTGTGTGTGTGTGTGTGAATTTAGGCACCTGAACGCAGGTATCTGTAGAGGCCAAAGAGGGTGTTAGATCCCCTGCAGCTGGAGTTAAAGGTGGTTGTAAGCTGTGTAGCATGGGTGTTAGGAATTGAACTTAGGGCCTCTGCAAGGGCAGCAAGCACTTTTAACCACTGAGTCATCTCTCCAGTCCCCCAGTACTGACATTTTTAAGAGTTAGTTCACTCCTTCCAGGGTTTCTAGTAGCATGACACACAGACCATTTTATGACAAATGTCCATAGCATTTAGCATAAGTTCAGATCCCTAGGCTTTGCTTAAGATGTACTAAATTGAAACCACAGCATATAGGGTCATAAAATCTTCATTCCTATAACACATCCTAGGTCACACTTCTACAGAAATTCTGTTCACTACGTTTGAAGCACAGCATGAGATAGAAGTCCAGCTGGACTGGGTATAAGGAGGCTGGCTGCCTGCACACACACAAGCCATCTCTGATCAGCCAATCATAAATAAGGTGCCTGCAAGGTGGCTCAGTGGGTAAGGGCACTGATGACCTGAATTCAATCCCAGGGACCCAAGTGGTAGAGGAGGAGAACTGATTCTCACGAGGTAGCCTCTGATTTCCACATGGGTACCAGAGTGTTAGTGCTTGCGTGTGCACACACACACACACACAGACACACACACACACACACACACACATACATGTGTGCATACTCACATGTACACAACACACACACACATGCACACACACACACACACACACATGCATGTGTGCACACTCACATGCACACACATACACACATTCATGAACACAAATTTTAAGAGGCAGCATTTTAACACTGCCTCAGCATTGCTCTCCTTACATGTGAAAAGCTCAGGATTCATCCTGCCAAGAACACTCAAGGGGACACATGGTCTGGACCCCACTGAGCACTCAGTGTAGAGACCAAGATGGTCATGTGCCTCTGGCTGCTCAGACCTTTGACTGGCATTATCACCGCCTCTTCAGTAGAAACTGTCTCTTCTCACTCCTTACATGAACATTATTTTATCTTCAGAGCATTCTGTCATCTAGAGAATGGAATTAGAAATGCAATTCCAGGAAGACAAGGATGGCAGAAAACTGTAGCCTTGAACTTGGGAGGTTGAGGCAGAAGGATCATAATACCAAGGCTAGTGTAGGCTGCATATTGAGATCCTTACCCAAAACAATATTTTAAAGACAGAAGAAAATGCCCTTTACTCTCAATTAATTGAAAACTAAATCTACCATTTCTTTCAAGTTGGTAAGTTAATATTAAACCTGTACCGTGTCATTTTAAACAAAAGAGTTAATAAAGGTTAAATATGCAGGCAGGGTCCTCCTCCCATCAAGAGAGAGGCCAGGAGGCCCTGCATGTACAACCTAGACATACACTCCAAGGGGTGAATGGCAGGAACACTCTGGTGCCCCCTACAGGCTCTTGGCAAGCACAACCCACTCTTACAGCTGGTGTTCTGACATGGATGAAGGTATCTGGCAGCAGCTCAGTCCTTAAAACAACCCTGTCAGGTGGACAATTGGAAAATCAAGGTTGCAAACATGGTAAGTGGCAGGGTGCATCACAGACTGGCCTGACTTGGAATCTACCCTGTCATTTCACATGGAGATTACAACCCCAAGGCCATGCGTGTTCTGGCAATGCCCTTCCCTGTGTCTTCAAGTTGAACCACACTGACATTTATTCTTTATGTTTTTGTCTATGCACTTGCCCGTCTATGTCTATGTATTGGCCTGACTATGCATTAGTCTGTCTCCCATGGGTCAGTAAATCACAAGAGACAATTCTCCAAGATGCAAGCCAGAACAATCTAGGCAAAGGGTTGCACTCTCCCTGGGCTGAGCCCTGGACTGAACTGAATTGCCAACTGAGCCCCTCATCCTGATCTCCCAGGTGATTTTGCATTAATGAACAGAATCCTATAATCTATTTCCTCAAAGGCCAGGTCAGCTGACCTGTTGCCACTAGAAGGTCAAGATGAAGAGACATCGGTGTGTCCAAATGTCCTTATTAATCCCTGAGGAGGAATTACAGAAATCCTTTTCATTAGCATTAATACAAACAGATGGAGAGAACAGAGGACAGGATAATACGAGCATCAGTTATTTAGACAATAACTGGTTCCTCAGACTATCATTCTTTCTGCATTCCAAAATTCTACTCCCAGAAAAGTTGGATCGTACAGGCCATTGAAGGTGATCTTTACTAGAGCAGCTATGCTGGCAGACCAAAATATCAAAAGATCAAATGCTCGTTCCACTACAAACCAAAGGACAAACTCATCTGTCAATCTTCCAGTGTAATCCACCTTGTTTTATGAGACAGGGTCTCTCATTGATGGGAGCACTCCACTGATACTAGGCTAGCTGGCCAGAAAGCTCTGGGATTCTGCCTCTCTCTGCCTTCCCCAATACTCAGATTACAAGCTTATGTGTGCCACTCCAATCAGCCTGTTTTCCCAGGTGGGTTCTAAGGACCAAACTCAGGGCCTCAGGCATATAAGGTAAGTGCTTTACCAGATCCATCACACTGTGTTCATTTAAATGTTATCCATGGTTGCTGTTTGCTGTAATACCATAATTCTGTAGTTTGTACAGAGAGCTCATAGCCCACAGCAGATATTTATTGTTTGTCCTTTCAAGAATAAAGGAAAGCTTGCTGGCCATTGTTCTAGTCCTGTCAGTCACCTCCCTGTGCGTCAGATCCTCCACACACACTGCTCCCCACCTTATGCAACCCTTCTCGTGTCTTTCTGTGAGGATTCCTGTGTCTCTTTTTTAGTTAAATAGCATTTTTCTGAGGCTCTGCTTATCACTCAGCTCTGTGATGTCTCTTCCATACTGGCTGTTCCAGATGTCTTGTATTTTTCTGTGTTGAAAATGGAGACCCATGCGTGAAGATATCCATCTCAGCCCAGGTATGCAATAGATGTTCAAGCAATGGATAAACCCCCTCAAAGCCCAGCTGAGAGTCACTGTGGTATAGATGGTCTACCCAATTCCTTTCCCTAACCACATAATTCTTTGAAATGAAAAATATTCTCTCCAGAAGCCAGGACATACAGACAGAGAAGGATATAAAGCTAAGAATAGATTTATTGGTGCAGGAACAGAGAAGCAATAAGCTGCTGATCAGAGTTTAAGCTCCCTGCCCAATTCTTTAAGGACAAGTCTTGGATGAAGCTTTATTCCTGATGTTGGATTATTGGAACTCAGAAAGCTTGCCTATAGATTCAGAGTCACATTGGTGGTTAAATTCCAAACCAACCCTCAAAGTCTGCTTAATTAAAAAGACTAACAACCTTAGTAGCTAAGGCAGTAGAAAGTAGAAAGGCAGAAGTTCCTTTCTGGGCAGAAAGGAACTTGTTAACTTCTTTTCCTGGGAGAAAGAAGCAGACAGTACATACATTTTTAGAAGTGGGTCAAAAGCAAATCTTACTTTGGCCAGACTCACCTCCTCTCACGGGCTCATTAGTTCCTTCTGGGACCCTGTTAGTGCATTATTTTATATATCAGATAGGATCCCAAGGATTTGCATGTTTAGTAGAGTACTTAAGGTAAACACATATCTAATGGAGGTAGGCTATGGCTCTGAGAAAATCGATGGGATAAAAAAGTGATTTGCAAAACACCACACAGAGCCAGACTTTTATGGGTAGCTGCATGCATGCATGCAAAAATGCCCACATATATCAGAGGATGCATGTGTGTGCATGTGTGTTAGAAATACATATTTGGTTAATGTCTCTGAAAAAAAAACAAAAAAAACAAAATTACCTAGCAGAAAAAAAATTATCTAACACATATGTAATTTCCCCAGTGTTTCTGGGGAATATAGCAATATAGGTAATGTGGTGATATTGGCCCTGTTCGTTTTATGGCTATACAATATCCCATGGTAAACTGGACACCCTTGGCTTCTCAGAATACCGTAAGACTAAGACTCTATTATAATCTCAATGCCTCGTGGCTTCAGAAACTCTGGTCCACTGTACTGGCTTTACTCTTCTGTCAACTATAGTGAGGAAGCACAGGAGAGTGAAAATGGCTTCTTGGCACAGCAGAACCTGGGGGCCAGTGGCGGAGGGGGTCAGAGTTCCTGGCACACTTCAAAGACAGGAGCGTAGTAACCCATTTCTGTAGCTGAAGACGTTGATTTGGGGCAAACACGATTTAATCTTTGCCTAATTATATCTCCAGTTCTAGGCCTGGAGTTCTGGAACCTTAGAGTGCTTCAGCCTTTTTACAATCTAGTCTTAATCCTTGAACTGGAAGGCTTCAGCCTTTGTACAAACTAGAACATGGAACCTGCTAGCCTGGATCTAGAAGGCTTTAACTTTAGCCTGCTGAGACCTACTGCTGACTGAGCCGCTCTGACTAGCTCCTTCTGAACTCTGCCTCTTCTCATTCAACTGGCTCTTCAGCCTGCTTCTCCACTGACTGATCAAATGACTCCTCTAAATGACCCTTCAACTAACTCAGTCTACTGACTCTAACTCCTCTGTAAGTCTCTTAAAGTGAGTTGAGAGCCCACCTTTTCCCGTGAGAGTTGGGTATGTCCTTACTCTGTTAACTCTTCCTCTGATGAGTCACTTTGCCATTCACTCTGACTCATTTCAGATGTCACTTCCTGTGTGACTCTTTTTGAGTTCTGCTTCCTGTGTCTGCTTCTACTGTTTTTTCTAGGGATTAAAGGCGTGGACCACCACTGCCTTCTGAATACTGGGATTAAGGGTGTGTCTACATTCCATCCAGACCACATTGGTATGATGTAGCCTCTGAAATGTACACCCTAGCTCTCACACAGGGCTATTTCTCTACACGTTTCCACCAAGAACTCTCAGTCTTTTATGTGTTACCTCCCAGCAGTGCTGCCAGCTGAGGATCAATCATTCAACACATCAGTTATCTTTGAATACATCTCAGATCCAGGGTGCCTTAGTTAGGGTGTTACTGCTGTGAAGAGACACCATGACCATGGCAACTCTTATAAAGGAAAGCATTTCACTGGGGCTGGATTACAGTTAAGAGGTTTAGCCCATTGTCAGAACGGCAGCAGGCAGGCAGACATGGGGCTGGACAGGGATCTGAGAGTTCTATGTCTGGATTGGCAGGCAGCAGGAAGAGTGTCACACTAGGCCTGGCTTGAGCATCTGAAGCCTCAAAGCCCTCTTCCAGTGACACACTCCAAACAAGGGCACACCTCCTAACAGTGCCCCTCCCTATGAGCCTGTGGGGGGGGGCGCATTTTCATTCAAACCACCACACTCCACTCTCTGGCCCCCCATAGGCTTGTAGCCATACCATAATGCAAAATGTGTTTAATCCAACAGCAAAAGTCACCGTCATCTATCAAAGTCTCAACAATGTTTAAAAGTCCAAAGTCTCTTTGGAGCCTTAAGGCAATCTCTTAACTATAGTCCCCTATAAAATCAAAATGAAAAAGCAGATTACATACATCCAACATACAATGGCACAGAATATACATTATCATTCCAAAGGGGAGAAAAGCAGCATCGTGAGGAAATACTGGACCAAAGCAAGACCTAACACCCACTGGGCAAATTCCAAACTCTGCATCTCCGTGTCTGATGTCAAAGAGCTCTTCAGAGCTCCAACTCCCTTCATCTTTGCTGACTGCAACACACTCTTCTCTCTTGTGGGTTGGTTTCACTCCCTGTTAACAGCTCTCCTTGGCAGATATCCCACGGCTCTGGCATTTCCAACATCTTGGGGTCTCCAAGGCAATCCAGGCTCCACTTTCACAGCTTCACACAATGGCCTCTCCGGGCCTCCACACAGGGACACCCCGACACACACCTCAGCAGCTTCCCTTAGCCACAGAGGGAGAGACCATAATCCATTCCTTGTATCCTTGACAAGAAGCCTTGAAACCCCAAAGGCCTCCCCCAGTGGCATACTTCCTCCAGTAAGTCCACACTTCTTCCAACAAGATCACACCTCCTAAGAGTGCCACTCCCTATGAGCCCGTGGGGGCCATCTTCATTCAAACCACCACACAAGGTCTAATCATTTCATTTTGCTTTTGTCTGTGAAAGGCATCTTTTAAAATCTGTCTGCATCTCAGAGGAAGATCTGGCCGTCAGGTGACTCATGGATACCTCAGAGCCACCTGGCAATCTGGTGACTCACAGACACCTCAGACCCACGTGGAGAATGGAGGTCTGGGCTGTGTCTACTCTGATCATTGGCGTTAGGATCCCTTTGCTGCTGTTTCAGAAGTGAGAGCAACAAAATTGCAGTTATGTCTTGGCCTCTCCTTCCTCAGGAGAGTCAGCCGGTTAGAACCATTCTGTATCATGCTTCCTCTGTTTGGGGAAGACGATCTTAAGTACAGGAACCATCAACAGAAACGCTGTGCTGTCCAACCATCTTTCACTCACGACACTCGCAGAAGTCTATCCAGACTACTTATGCTTTTCAAAGGAAAGTCAAATTGGCTAAATTGGCGAAAATCAAACAAATATCTTGGTGAAAGAACACAAAGCCAAAGGCCTGTGCCCAGGACTGCTTCAGCTCTCACAACGTCTTTCGGCCTCGCAGAGTGGGGAGGATATCTTATTTCATAGTTAATCACGACTTAGTCCTGCAGACCTTAGGCGTCTATGACTGGCTCATTCATGTAGACCTTCGGTGCCTAGGAGTTGCTGGGGAACTCAAAGAACCAAGTGAGTGTGCAAACCCTGCAAGATCAGACCTCATGTAACTACTCTTGGGAATTAACTGATGAAGTCATTTATGGACCAGCCTGAAGGCTCAGGAACCTCTGAGCTTGATCTTAGAAACCCAAAGAATGTTAGTAAGTGCGGTGTAACACTAACAGAGACAAGCTTCTCTGTAACTTTGATTTAATGAACATGCACACGGGCCGTCTCATTCAGACACGCATATGTTTGTACTTTGGTTTGCTGGTTGTTTTTTTTTCTTTTTAGTTTATTGAAACTTTTTATTTCAAAGTAGCTTTACTCCAAGATAAATTTTTAAAAAATGTTGTCTGTTTGCACCGATGGTTTGATCTGAGATCCAAATAAAGACACTGACTTGTCTCACAGGAATGTGAATGTGGTAAGGCAGACTGGCTCAGATTTGAGAATACAGGGTTGTTATCCCAATGCTTACTTTCTACGTGTGGAATTTCCGCTGTTATTATTAGAAAGGACAAATACTAAAGAAAGAGGCTCGGGAAGCTGGAGGTGAAGGTCTGAAATGATGCATGGCCTGATGAATGTGAGCAGGACATAGTTAACTCTGATTAACATGTCCACAGGATGTCACTCAGGTGTTCTCTGGGCTGCAACAGTCAGGCCATTTACCAGAATCATATCGGAATGGTCCCTGTGAGAAACCAGAGGAGAACCAGTGTTTTAACTGGTTTTAGGCAAGTGGCATTTTCTAGAAAGCATGACTGAAAGGATACAGATGGGGTGGAAAGGTCCTTGTGAATGGAGGAGGTGTAATCAGAGGTATATGCATCTATTTCAGTGTGTGCATACATGTGTATGCATGTGTGTGTGTGTGTACATGTACTTGTGTGTGCATGTGTGTGTGCATGTGCATGGGGGGGCATGTGTGCGAGTGTGCTTGTGTGTGTTCCTGTGCGTGTGTGTGTGTGTGTGTGTGTGTGTATGTATGTGTGTATATGTGTGTGTGCGTGTGCCTGTGTATGTGCCTGTGTGTGTGTGTGTGTGTGTGTGTGTGTGTGTGTGTGTGTAGTCAAGTGCATGACATATGTGGGCAGAGGCATATACCCAGAAGCCAGAGGATATATCCTATCCCATCATTCTCTGCCTTATTCCATGTAGGGCCTCTCACTGAACCTAGAGTGAAGTTGCACATCAGAATTCCACAGTGATCCTCCTGTCTTAACCCCCAACAGTGCTGGGTTATAGGCGCATGTGGCCATGCTCAGCCTTTAAATGGGTGCCAGAACCCACACCCAGGTCCTGGTGCTTGCACAGCAAGGGCTCTTACTCTCAACCTTGGCTCTAGCCCCATAATTAGAAATGCAAATGCATTTTAAATAGCACGTACATCATTATAAAAATACAAAACCAATCCCTGGTGGCAAAAATAGAAGTTAAGTATTAGACCTAAAGATAATTAGTAAATTTCTGTTCCTAGAGGCTAAAGACAGAAATAGCAAAGGACTCTGGAAAGATTGAACCAGTAGAAGCAACTAGAAAGAAACTGACAGGAACCAGTGCAATGCCCTGGGGAGATGAGTAGTGGGGACCAATGAGGTGGGAGGAAAACAAGACCAGACATGCACCGGAAGGAGACTGGGGAGTGTCAGTGAAGGGAACTCCAAGCTGAAGGCATCCATCAGAGAATGAGTCAGGGAAGCGAAGACCCCTGCTCCCCAGTTCTCTGGTTCCTTGTCTTACCTTGCTGGAGTCATCCAACAGAAGACTGTGACAAGGCCTGATCATTCAGAACACCTTCATCAGTGTTGTAGGGACACAGGACACAGGGAAGGGTGGAAGCTTATGGACAACCATGAGTAGAAGATTCTTGTAACAATTCTATAACGATCCGAGTAGTCTTACTGAATCTCTCATCTGAGTTGTTTTCCTGAAGCTGTGATAAAATAACTTGAAAAAAAAATTAAGGCAGGTGAGGTTTGGTTTTTGCTTACAAGTAGAGGTTTCGGTCCATCGTGGCAGGTAAACAGGGGCATCCGTGGGAGTCAATCATTCACCCTAAGTCAAGAAGTAGTGTGCCAAGCACATATCGCTACTAAGCTTCCCTTCTCTACCAATACAGTACAGTCCGGGACCTCAGACAGGGAATGGCACCATGTACAGTGAGCAGGGCTTCCCACCTTTGCTACCTTTGATCGAGCTGATGTGCATCTCCCAGATGACTCTAGAGTCTGTCAAGCTGGCAGGTAAGACAAACCATCACGACACCAACTGTGATGTTCTTCTCTCGTACAGGAAAGAGCCTCCTTCCAGTGCAATCGGTGAGGCTCATTCTTTCCCCACATACCTTTGCAGCCATCACACCATCCTCACAGAGGACCCCAACACTAGGGGTCTTGTCACAAACCTGTCTAGATGCAACAAAACCACAAACATCTTACAAACTCGCCATTCGTTCCAAACATCATAACAGCATTCATCCTACACAACCCACAAAGATATAAAAGTTAAAGATGGATGAATTTGAATAATTCAGTCTCTACATATAGGATGCAAATGTTTTTTATAGATTCCAGCCTTTTCTTCCATGCCCATGGGTTATTTACAAATACTGATCATAAGTTATACACAAAACGAATTCACAAGGCTGAAGAATAGAAACAAATCATACACCGTGGCCCGTAGTTCCTGACAACAAGGCAGTATATCCAAACCACGTAACAAATGGAGAAATCTAAACTTCCTATTGTTGGAATTTAGAAGAAAATATTTTCTACTGAATAACATGAACCACAGAGAAAATGAGACAGGCGGTTGCTAAGTCATTACAGCACAATGAGACAGAGCTTCGTGTGAAATGGCCGGTGTGATGCCTCACACTGTGTGCAAAGAAAAGCCAGAATCATAAATATTTTCCTTACCCAAAACAGAAAGAAAGAAGGAGATAAATATGGCATTCCACACAAAATAGAAAAGAGAGAAGTCAAGTAAAAGCCAGGGGAAGCAGAATGAGTGAACGAACAAACACAAAGACATAAATTAATTTACTAAAAGGTAAAATTGACAAGTACATATGATAATTAAGAAGATAAAAACAGTTCCTGAATGTGGAAGCATAAAGTACTACTTTGGAAAAAATCAATTTATAAATGCATGAAACAATTGCCTCTGAATAAAACACATCATTTTATTAATGAAAAGGAAGAATGCATTAGTATACTAATTTTTGAATGTGAAAAATATATCTGGTTAAAATTCTAAGAAGAATATTTGCAAGACTAGAAATAGACCATTTTCTATAACCACAGAGCACTAGACTGCAAACTGACTCCACAAAAGATAGAATTCTTAAATAGACCCCAAACCAAGAAAGAAATTGAGAAAGTTGTCAAAGATACACTTCTCAATAGAGTCCCAGATAATTTCATGCATGAATTCATTCAGAACTTCCAGAAACAGATAATTCAAGAGTGTTTCAAATTGCCCTAAAGCATGAAGTTAGAATGAACACTTCCTCATTCTTTTTTTTTTAAATCCCTGGTAGCTAAAATACATAGGTTAGACTCGCAGAGCACTAAAGCCAGAGGCTATATGCCAATCCATGACTAGTGATTTAGAAATCACAAAATAATCAGCAAATAGATTCCACATTGCGTTAAAAAAAGTAATTCACTGGACTAAGTGGGCTTCAGTTCAGATTGCTCCAGAATCTAATATTAGGAAAATATCAGTTTAATTCAGTGTATACGTAAGCAAAAGATAAAGTTAAAAAAAAAAAAAAAAGAAGCTAGAATTCTGTCAACAAAGGCCAAAAGCTTATCGAACGGAAACTAACATCCAGTCTGTGCTTGGTAATGTGTGGATTCTATAATGTGTCTCATTCATTGTAAAGTGGGTCTTGCTACCAGCGTAACTACAATTCTCGATCATTGAACGACTAAATCGTGATGATTTGTTTCCATTTCATGAGCTTTTAATCTTGACTCCCCCCTCCCCCCAAGAAAAGAACAACTTTCTCTAAGACAGAAAACAGAAATCTGAACAAAATAAAGTGGAACTCTAACTACGTGATCCTGACCGACACGAAAATCTGTATAATTCTCAGGTTTTTTTTTTTTTTTAAAGAAATGTGGGAGTGATAAAATGAAACTTTTTAGGCCGTCTTAGTAATTAGAAGTAATAAGTGCAGAACCTTAGTATGTAGTAGGCACTCGAAAGATATTGTCTTCCACGTCTTTGTTGCTAGCTGCGGTAGAACAATTCGCACCGTTGCATTTGAGGCTAAACTTGCAAAAGAAGAGTGTTCTTACAAAGTCCTCGACCTACTTCGCATGTTTATTTATGGAGAAAACATAGTAAGTTGAAAATATTTTTCCATTGTAAAGTTATTCTTCTTTAGGAAAAAAAAAAAAACAGATATAATATAGGACTTAAGGCGTATTAGTTCTCCTGATACATGTCCTGCCATGCATCGGATCATGCTTTGAATTATGACCTTGAAACGCATTTGTAAACAGGTGTGTAAGATCGGGAGTGGAAAATATGTGCAAATGCTCATAATGGCCATGTCTACAACTTCGCAGGACTTATTAAGCTGAGCTGTTGGTCCAGTGTGGAAATGGCTCCGCCCTGCTGACTGTGCCCTCAGCTAGGTCAGTGGGCGGCGAATGCTTCTTGGTTGTCCTAGGCATTGTCCGATTAGGATGGTCCCGGGTTAACAGATGGAGCTGAGCTCTGTGGGGACCTTTCCGCTAATTTGACTATGTCACGGGCAGTGGAGTGCATGCTGGACAGTGGTCCTGTTAATCTGACAAGGGAAGCAAGCTAACTGTATGTTCGAGGTTCCTCAGGGATGGATAACAAAAATGAGAACCGTTGTCTCACTTGAACTTGGCACTATCTCGTAGGAGCTGAATCAATACTTGAATTTACCACACCCGTGACATAAATCATACAATTTCCAGGATTCCAATTTCCACTGAACTCATGAAAACTGTGGTCCCCCACTACCCAATGATGCTTATGCCACCTTAAGTTCTCAGAGTTGCCCATGGTTAAAGTCAGCTGCAATTAAACACAAGGTTATTGCCTAAAACCCCATTACTAACCTTGTTTGGCTGCCTAATTTCCCTCCATTAATATGTTCTTAAGGTACTTGCAAACTCCTTCTTCCAAGCTAATTTAGGAAATGCATTTAACCCAGAACAGGTCATTTTAAAAGTGTCATTCTAATCTTGGTCTTTCATTATTTCTCGAATAAACACTGTAATCGGTAGGGGCTGAGGCCACTGCAGATCAGTCTTTAGACAAACCTTATATATTCAAGGCGCAAGATTTCTCCTGGAGTCCGGTGCCTTTATCATGGAGGGAATCTCCTGGAAAGTTTTAAGTGGTAAGCTTTGCTTTCCTCCCTTTCTGCTCAATCTCTTATCCTCATTTGAAAAATAAGCATGTACTGGGTCATGTCCTGAACAATCAAACATAATTGCAGGAACCTTAGCAAATAAATTAAGGAGTCTGTCACATCCTGTTTCACTAACTTTGCTGTGTGGCTACTTTTATTAAGCCACTTAATATGCATGCGCTCCGTAAGAGGAGAACAAGGCGTGTGTACTCCGTCCGCCGTAGCCAGGGTGTTATCTGTAGAATCGACCTCAATTAAATCTAATTGCACTCCCTTTCAACTACAGAAGCATGGAAAGGTCCCATAAACTTTGTCTTAATTGTAAGTCAATTACATTGTCAAAGCACCAGGAAAATATTAAGTGGGATTGACAAAGACATCACCCAAGTCTTGTGGGCCCTCACTCGGAGAGTCCCCAGGTGTGGGTGATTTCTCTCATGCACATTCTGACTTGAATGAGTGGCTTTTCTCATTGCTGTGACAAAAATATCTGACCAAAAAAGAAAAGTGAAGGAAGGAAATATTTATGTTGGCTCACTGCTGAAGTGTAAAGTCCCAGCAAGGTGGGAAAGGCGTGGTGTCAGGAGCATGAGGCGGCGGGTCAAAGTGTGTCTGCTGTCAGGAAGCAGAGGCAGAGGGATGGCTGCCAGTGCTCAGCAAGCTTCCTTTCCATTGGTTTCAGATCCCCAGCCCGTGGCCTGGTGTCACCCAAAGGTAAGGTGATCCTACTCATCTCTAATCTTACCGAGGGACTCTCTCACAGACGTGCACAGTTGGTTTCTGTGGTGACTCCAAATCCCATTGAGCTGACAATCAAGACTAAGCATCCAAGAACCTACTCAAAAGCAACCCCCCCTGCCCCACATTTGAACTAACACCAATGTTTCCCATGGAAATGCAATGAAGTGTTGAAAGATATCACTGGCCAATGAGAGAGAGGGTCACATGTCCCTGCAGCCCCGATACCCAAGGGATGAGACAGACTTGGTCTTTGCCTCATATAGCCATCCTGCTTCATAATATGGCCAGAGATAACAGAGACGAGCTTTCCATTTATATTCTTCAGCTTTCCACTGTTTCACAAAAAGAGCTTACGTAGCAGTCTCAAGGATGTGTGATCCTGTGATTGGCCAGTCCTGAGCGAACACCACCAAAAGAACTCAGGAGAGAGTCAAGCGACACTGCCCCTCAAGCATCCTGGTGTCTCTCACAGAGAGAAGGTGACTGGAAACTGGAAAGAAACATAATCCTTTGATTAAAACATATCTGTCGTTGGGGCTCGCAGATACTGGGTTGTACTGTCTTCCCAGGCACGTTCAAGTATCCGGTATATTTTTGTAGATAAGATGAGACAAGCTTCTAGAAAGTCCACAGACCTGTCATGAGAGCATTATTAAGGGCATTTTTGTGTGTGTGTGTTCCTTTTCTTTTCTGTTTCTTTCCCTTCCTTTCTTTTTTTTAGAACTCACACAAAGGAATTGTTATCTGCTCTCAGCATCACGAATAGCTACAACTCCTCTGTGAAATATTTTCAATTTTATTTCTAAATCCTAGGATTTGCATACCAGATCATGCTCTCCCAGTTTTATTTACGAGAATACCAGTATGCTGGGTAAGTAAAGGTAGGTATGAGCAATTTGTGCATTATGTTTTTAAAAAGACTATTTTGGGGGGCTGGAGAGATGGCTCAGTGGTTAAGAGCACTTGCTGCTCTTGCAGAGGTCTTAGATATGGTTCCTAGCACTCAAAGACTTTTTAGACACAAATAGACAGGATGTAGACTAGCTACCTCAGGGCGTGGCATTCACAAAAGGAAAAAGATCTGCTTTTTGCACTGAGAGCAAAATCCAATTAGAAGTTTCTTGAAATGACAAGAAATATATATACTACTTTTTTTTCTTCTAACACATCTAATTAATTTTAAATACATTTTTATATTTATATTATATTTTAAATTTCAGTATGTATATTATATTTTATAATATTTCTATTTATATCACAATATTTTTAATAAAGTCAAAATAAGAGCTAGTTTATCTTTGGGATTCCCAGTTACCCATTAGTGCCAAAGTTCTCTTTCCAGGTTGTATGGGGTCCTAAAATAATAATATTTTTCCTTTCTAGGTGTTTAAACAAAAATTTAATAAAAACAAAAGTTTCCTCCTGTGCGTGCACACAGCGCACACACACACACACACACAAGCTTTACAGTCACCCTCATATAGAACCAACCCAAGCCTTAGTGGCAGTCTACAGATGGCATCAAGACAGCTTTAGTGTTAATGTAGCTGAGAAGTTAAATGCAAGATCAGTGCTTAAGAGCACTTGGTTCTCTTGCAGAAAACAGGAGCTCTGTTCCAGTGCCCATGTTGGTTGACTCACAACTGCTAGAGACCCCAGCTCTAGGGTATCCAATGCCCTCCTCCGGCCTCCATGGGCACCACACTAACATGTATCTGTGCGTACACACACACACACACACACACATACACACACAAGAATAAAATAAATCGCAAATAAGAGGTTTATAGATATAGTTTCCTTTCTGTTGCTGTGATAAAAGATGATAATTAAAAGCAATTTAAGGAGGAATGTCATTATTTGGCTTACACTTCCGGGTCTCAGGAATGTCATTATTTGGCTTACACTTCTGGGTCACGATCCATCTCTGAGGGATGTCAAGGCAAGAGTGCCAGACAAGGGCCTATTCTGGCTCATTCTCACGCTTGCTCACTGGTTCACGCTCAGCTTGTTTGCTTATACAGTCCAGGCCAACTTGCTTAGGGATGATGCTGCCCACGGTAGGCTAAACCCTCCCACACTAAATATCAACCCAACAAGCTCTCACAGACACTATCACTGCCCAGTCTGATGCAGGAAATCCTTCAACTGAGGCTCCCTCCTACAGGGTGACTCTAGGTTGAAAAGAGTTGACAATAAATCTAAGCAGGACAGTAGGGTATGATGTCTCTGCCAGCTATTGAGTCTAATTTAGCTACGATAGACTTTCTTAACTGTTTTCTAAGAGCTTTGATGATACATGCCTACCTCTCTGATTCCAGGAAGGAACTGATGTCATCAGTATAGAAAAGGAGGCGGAATATGCTCCTTTTGAGAAGGCCACACGGTTGTTCTTTTTAAGAAGTCTATATTGTGCAACTAGAGCCATTGTTTCATAAAAGGAAGAATGAGATGCTGTATCAACTCCAGAGAGTTGAGAGTGCTTTTGAGCACTGACACAAAAATAATACCCAAAACAGACAATCACGTGAGCTCAGGAGAGGGTGCACAGAGTTGCTGCTCAAGGCCTGCAATGGGTGTGCACCATTTAAAGCATCATGGTCAGAATTTTCCGTCCCTAACTCGAGATCTTCTCTACAAATGTGTCTGTGGTACCCGGGATGCAGGATCTACACTCATCAACACTCATCCAGCTGACCAGTTTTGGAGGATCTGTCTCTTCTAAACCTGGACAAGAGTTAGTCATTGTTTCCAAGAGAAGGAAGCCAGGAAAGAAGTACAGAAGCTGGTTTCAGAGTGTGGTCTGTGCATGGCCCAAAACATGACTTTCAGGTAGCCAATGAGGTTGAAACCACATTTTTACATTCCTAAAATGTCATCGCTTAGTTCACGTTTTGCATGCTTCCACTGATGGTACAAAAGCAACAGGGTCAATACAGCAGCCGCAGACCAAGGTGGGGGATCAACCTGGACCAGCTGCTGCCAAGTCCCTTCCTTCTCAGCAATCTCGTGATGTTATCGGGTACATATCCAGTCCTCATCCCTGCTTCCTGACATACATGTGTTGAAGTCCTTGAAAAGGACGCCTTTGGTTGTCAATGAGATCAGTAGAGGCCAGCTCTGAGTTGTCTCCAACATGAGGTCTGATCACAAGCCAGACCAAGGTATAGATGGTTGGGAATTTCAGCCCTGCCCCAACCTCCAGTGGGGACGAGCAGGATTGAATGTTGAGGTGCTCACACTGGGTATTTGTGTTTTGCATGTGTATTTTTAAAGCAAGCTGTATCTCCCTAATGCAAACAGAGAAGCCAAGAACCATTACCTTTAAAATAAGCGCACACAATGAAGATCAACATACATTTCCGAAGATCAATATATGCTTTAAGCCTATCAATACGAAGCATTCACTGACACTCCATTAGAACCTGTGGCTCTTCAGAGATATCTACTTTGTCATACATAATTTTAAGATCCCCACTATTATCCCCCAAGTGGAAAGAATTGTGATTAATCTCAAAATTCTCTCTACACCAAGAAAGTATCCCTATAATCTTTGCTGAATATGTTTGACCTCGGAAGATTTGGTGGCAGTGGACTACCTCCGCATCCTCTGCCACTGCTCCTGTTCCTGTCACTCACGGCAATCTGTTCTCCACTGGACCCTATACAAGATTTGCCAGCTGAAACAAGTGCCCTGTTCATATTTCCCTTCCTTAGTGCACTGATAACTTCATTTCTCCATCAAGACCCGAGGTCCTGCTGTTTCTACTGTCTGGAAATCCATTGCCAAGGATGCTTTGTTTCTTTTCTCCATATAAATAATGCCTTCGAAGACCATTCAATCTTGGGCATTACTCCGCTTCAGAATGCGATAACTCCGAAGTGTCATAGTCTTTTTCTGAGTACTAATCAATAGTTTGTTCATCAATAATATTAATATTATGTATTTACTTATTTTTTCTTTCAATGCTATTAGCTTCCAGTGATCCATTATGTAAGAAATATTGGCAGAATAAAGACCTAAGAATTGCCCATTTCACATCCAGAGCTATTGCAATGTGGTTTTGTATCTCATCCCACATGTAGCTCTAGTCCTTCATCCCTTTCGCTTATCTTATCAAAGAATGCAGAACAAGCCGTGATGGGTCAATCTGAGCTGAGTCAAAGACTCATTTCCACCCCCCGTAGTGGAGCTCTGCCTTTACCAAAGTCAAAAATCTCAGGTAGGCCAGAAGGAAGAAGCAAAGGGAAGAAGAAAGACCAGTGAGCCTGTCTCAGACCAGTCAACAGGCAAAGGCAAACCAGCCCATCCAAGACTCTCCAAGTGCCTGCACCATCTTTGGCTGATTGCAAGTTCTGAGAGAGCCCAGATGGAAGCAGCAGATAGCCCAGGTGCCCCACAATCCCACAAGCCATAACCAATGCCTACTCTCCCAGATAGCTTTCTTTTTTTGCTGGTAGTACACAGAATTAATTCATCAATAGGCAACAGATTCCCCTCACTATTTGAAGACTCTAGAGGGAGGCTAGGGTCTTGAAATAAGAAAAGGGTTTTTTTGATGAACAAAATAGCTGTTGGACATGAGGAAGAATTAAAACAAAACAAAACAGTGAGCTGAAAAATAACATCTTTATGCACAAGCCCAATTACATTTCCCTACTTGGGCTAGAACTAAACTAAATGGTACAATAAGTTTGCTCGTGCAATTAATTTAGTTCTTCTGGGCATCCACACCAATTACTGGAAAAGACAAAACCAACATTAGGACAGACATCGCTACTAAATAAAAGGTATTCAAATATTTATATCCTCTCTCTCTCTCTGCACAGTCTATAAATACACAAGCCCAGACAAGCTTTATTGGTGTGGGCTGACGCTGGCTGCGCGAGAAAGACAAGTGTGGCTTCACTTTCCCTTTGAGCTGCAGCTCAGGCAGCATGGAGAAACCTTGTTTAGTCCCTGCCTAATCACTTACTGTAATGCCAGAGGGAAGGGCATGCATCTTGGAAACTTTGACCAAATCGTTTTAGTTTTTCCATTATCACAGCAGGAGAGGCAAGCTTGGGGTTTTTCATTTTTGCAGATAATCTCTCTGAAAGTGTGCACAATAACTAGCTAAGTCTAAATAATGCTAAGAACGTTCAAATGCTTTTTTTTTTTTAAAAAAAAAAAAAAGGATCTGGGCTGCACAGATTTCTGCCTTTACATCACAAAGTCCATTTGCTGCCAGGCTTCATTTTCTCCCAGTGCTTGCAAAGAAACTGAACACTCTGCAAATTGCGGAAGAATGAATGGACTAATTCAGAGAAAAATGTATCTAGCTTTGAACTTTGATGACTGAAGTGACTGTTGAAAGACTCTTTGTTGTGTTTGCAAAAGTAACATTAAAATTAAAGGAACAGAATTATCATTTGTGATGAATGCAGTAACAATGTTATTGTTACAAATGATTTCAATTTATAATGCATCACGGAATTTGGTTTTAAAAAATGGGGTCTTAAAAGTGATTGAAGAGAGATAGCAATGGGAGTTTATATGTGTGTGAGAATCTTCACAGATCTGTCTGCAGGCCAAGAGTTTATTTCTTCAGCCCTTCTCCCTCTCCTTACACCCTCCCCCAGGGGCTCTCCTCCCTCCTGCCTCCAGCTTACACCGCCCTGTGTGTGCTCACCCCTCCTTTCCTCCGTTTCTCTATTTCGTCCCCCTCCCCTTCTTCTCCTCTTTCCTAGTCCTTCAATTCTCCCTATTTATATTCTATCTATCTATATATATATATATATATATATATATATATATATATATATATATATATATACGTGTGTGCGTGTGTGTGAGTGTGTGTTTATGCATTATATAGATAGATAGATATAGATATATAGATTTATACATCATCTGCTGCTTCCTCTTTCTTCCTACACCAGCAGTCCCTCAAACACTTAGACACAGGAGGTCATTTTTAAAAACTTTTCCTCGAACATTCACTCAAATAATTCCCCGAATAGATCCAATAGGACCCGTGCATTGTTTTTTCTGTATCTAATTTACAGGGGGTATTCATATTTAAAATACATTTTATTATCAACAAAATAAATAAAAATAACGGGAGTATATTTTTACCAAGTCGCTTATAAAATGAAGAACTCCAGCAGATAGTGAAGCAATGGGCAAACGTGATTCACATAGAGAAAGCACATGTCCCTTCAAACTAGAGGCTAAAACATGAGCGAATATAGCACTATGGAAATTAATAGCATTCTTGATATAAAAAAGAACCTCACGTAAATATTTTTAAAATTCAGAGGCAATTTCACTTTTTAAGCAGCTATGAAAGATTCTTCAGCTATGAAAAAATACACATTGGAGCAGAAGAAGGAGTAAAGAGTAAACATTATCCCCTTGGCACTAATGAAGACTACATAAACATACAAACCATACTTATAAGGATATGTACATGTCAGGTAATTCTGCTGAAAAGAATACTTCTCTGTTACAGGATTTGAATTAGAGAAACGTGATATCCTTCCAGAGTTAGCTACTTAGTGGACAATGGCTGACTGTGCTCCACTCTGTTGCATTTTTAAGGGAATTTACATTACTAGGGTGATAATGCTCCCTGCAAGAGCCATAGCCTATCCTACAAAACCCCAGAACTAGGCACAGATGTGAGCTCCGACAGAAACATAGTCAAGCGATCCAAATGATGGCCTAGTTTGCTTTCTGTTGTTGTGATAAATTTGACCGAAAGCAACCTGAGTAGGGCGAGGGTTTATTTCATCTCACAGTCTAAAATCTATCATCCGGGGACTCCAAGGCAGAAACTCAAGGCAGGGACTTGGAAGCAGAAACTGATGGAGAGGCCGTGAAAGAAAGCTGCTCACTGTCTTGTTCTCATGTTCACATTTAGCTTCCTTTCTTACACAGCTCAGGCCCAGCTATCAAGGGATGACGCTGCCCACAGTGGGCTGGGCCCTCCCATGTCAATTAGAGTGTATGCAAATGCTCCACAGACAGGTGCACAGGCCAATCTGATGGAGGTAATTCTTATTTGAGGTTCCCCTTCCCAGGTGACTTTGGGTCATGTTAAGTTGACAACCAAGATTAGAGATGACAGGTGGATAATTTACCTGGTATAAACTTGGAAAACATGTTTGTATTATTCAAGATTCGATGAGAAAAGCAGAGCTAATGAGAAAGAGAGAGAGAGGTGAGAGAGATTGAGAGAGAGAGAGAGAGAGAGAGAGAGAGACTCATTTCAAGGAGTTAGTTTAGGTGATCATGAGTCTGGTTGGGTGAGATCAGAACACAGTGGGGCAACTGGCGAGATGAGCTAGGACTCCCAGATGTGGGTGAAAGGTCTGGCTATGTGCTCTTCTAGTTTTACGCTTGACTGCAGGCTCAGCCCATTATTTAGGGTACCAGCTGGTGGATTGGGGGACTTTCTGTCACATCTACAGCGCACCATCCGGACAACCCTGAACAATTAATTGGAAAACTGTGGCCAGGGGCCTCAGCTTGTTGACGAGTTGGTGAACTTCCTCACAGTCAAGCAAGGGGACGTTAAAGTCAGAGGTATTATGTTTCCGCTAAATAAACCAAAGCGTCATGAACACTAAGACTAATAAGACTCAGCAGAAAACACAGTAAGGGGTCAGAAGCTGAACTCTGTCTCCTGGAATCGTGCCACAATCTCTAATGGGAACCCAAATATTTTTTTTTTAAGTAAGAAATATCACCTGCTAGAGAATGAATTATTATTCTCCTGCTAGGTAGAATTACAGACAAGTATCAGGCATGCACTGCATTAAAGGACAATATTTCACCCTGTATGGAAATAGTCTCAATATATCAGGTGAGAGAGCAAGTTAATAAGTAACATCCCCATTCGATTTTGTGCAATAATGAAGAAAACTCTCGGAAGTACATATGTCAAACTGTAACTATAATTGCTGCTACATAACAGCATGGTTAGTAAATATTTATTTGTAGTTTTTAGTAATTCCCAATAGCTATAACAACCATGCCTTGGTTCTGAGGTTAGGAACTAAACCTGGGGTCTATTGTAAGATTCAGGAGAAAGCTGGAACAGAAAATGTGAATCTCGGGTTTACGATCCATGTGAAGCATCTCGATGCTCATCTGTTCATAAGCACCCAATAAATAAGTCCTGACTTGTTACTTTGTCACTGTCTTCTTGGGCAATGGAAATAAAACAAATAAATAAGGATAAAATCCTAATAAAACAAACTCTGGCCTCGTCCTGAGAGAGTTTAGTGGGGAAAGAGAAAATTTTATTTAAAAAAAAATAAATAAGTAACTTCATATGAAATTACAATCTATGAGAAGAGCCTGAAGGGAAAACAGATAGTGTGATCAGCTTATCAATATTTAGATGAACTTCTGTGACTAAAATATGTAACAGCTGTCTGTGTGCTGTGCGCGGCTTGGGCCTTGACATCTCAGGGTATCTTCCAAAATGGAGGGGATGAGATTGCAGGAGGAAAATACCTAGACATGTCTGAGAGTGCCCAGACATTCTCAAAGAAATATTGAACGGATTCGAACCACTGCAAATGAATCCTGGGTAATTGTCTGGAGCGCTCAATGGTGCAGTCACAGACATTTGGAGTTTTCTAGAGTTTTTCAATGTGTTCCTATCATTCATGCATTTTACCCCCGGAAGCTGAGAGATAAATCTGACGAGCTCTGGATAAACACTGGCCGAGACTCTGCCGATTCTGGGTGTGGAGGGGTGACATGACTTACGCCCTGCTATCATCCGGGCTCCTATTAGGCAGCCTCTGCAAGGAGTCTGGATAGATCAACGTGTCAGGTTTGAGGCCTGGTGATAACTCAGGCGAGTTGGGATGAAGCTGCTGCTCAGGCACTCAGGAGAACACAGATGTGCATGGATTTCTTGCCAACCATAGGAACCGTGAGAGGAAGAAAAGAGCCTTGAACTCTGCTTTGATGCATCAAAACACACAACTGGCCTATCACTTGTTTCTTTCCAAATAAAACTAGTGATGCTCCTTTTAGATGTATGGAGATGGGAACGGGGGAATCATTGTGATCAAATCATGCTGTGTACATGTTTGAAATGTCATAATAAATGGATTTATTTATTTACTTACTTATTTAATGCACTTGAGTGTTTTATGTGTGTGTGGATGTGTGTGTGTGTGTGTGTGTGTGTGTGTAGGGGTGGTATGGGTGTGTGCACAACATGTATGTATAGTATGCAAGGAGACAAGAAGAGGGCACCGGATCCCCTGAAATGGGAGTGACCAGACAGATTTGAGCCGTCATGTGGGTGCTGAGAATTGAACGCAGGTCCTCTGGAACATCAGCCGGTGCTCTTAACCATTGAGGCATCTCTGCACGAGTATTTGAGTATTCCAGTGCTTCATGGCCGTGGAGATTGTGATCACACTTGTCCCCACCTACATTTGAGGTACTGTCACCTATTCGATAGCTGTAACATAAAGTGACAACACGTCCCTGGGATGAGAAAAAACTAAACTGAGAGACAAACTTTGACTTTTCTACCAGAAAATATCCTGCTACACACGATCACATTAATAACTAAGCAATACGTTGGAGGTGAAATTGCCTGTTCTTCTCTAAGATACCCTGGGAACTATGTACCTCAGGGTGTCTGACCTGCTCCTGGAGTGTGGGTGACCACCTTAAAAGAGGCTCTCGAGTCAGGTGTGAGCAAGTCAGGGTGACATGGGGGGAAACACACCATCCCATTGATGGGTTGATAGTGAATAAGAAAGCTCCTTCACTGGAGTAGACCATATGGAAGAGAATATGTATTGACTATCGGGAATTAAGAACGTTAGTTCTACAAAAAAAATGAACTGATTCTACCAATAGCGAACAGATTGGGAAGAGGCTTCCATTTGTCATATGAAGTCACAAGCCAGGCTGACAGCCAGCAGTAGGCCTATAAAGCCCTGGCTAGGGTGTGGCTATACTGTCCCACATTCTCCCCAGGAAAGGTTATCCTAAACTGTAGGTGTAAGAATTCATTGCATACCAATGGAAACCTAATGCCTCTCTCATGTTCACTTCTATTTTCTCAGTTCAGTTAAGTGAATAATTTTTTTCACCAGTGGTGGCAATTCTAACTGTGCTGTGTCCAAAGACTGCAGCTTGAGGCCAGCATCAATGCAGGAACTGGGGATGGAGAGATGGCTCAGCAGTTAAGAAGGTATACTGCTCTTCCAGAGGACCCAAATTCAATTTCTAGCACCCACATTGGGCATCTCACAGCTGTCTATAAGTCCAGCTCCAGAGGATCCAATGCCGTCTTCTGGCCTCTTCTTACACATGCACACACACATACATACACACATACACACACACACACACACACACACATGCAGAGAGAGACATACACACACACATACACACACACACACACACAGAAAGAGAGAGAGATACACAGAGAGACATACACACGCATACACAGAGAGAGAGACACACACACATACATACACACACACACACATGCACACACATGCAGAGAGAGACATACACACACACATACAGAGAGAGAGACACACACACACACAGAGACATACACAGGCATACAAAGAGAAAGACATACACACACACACACACACACAGAGATATATACACACGTACATGCACACACAAACCAACATATATACATAATTTTAAATAATAATACATATTCTTATTCAAGAGTCATTCTCAATCAGCAATCTCCACATATTAAAGATCCTAAAGATGTTGTTTAGTACCATAGAATTACCTAGGATGCTTGAGGTCCTGAGCTCTATTCCCAGAATGTCAAAGAAGGAGAAAAAAGGAAGGAAGGAAGGAAGGAAAGAAGGAAGGAAAATATATTAAACAGAGAATTTCCTTGGGATGAAATCTCACAACACAAGGCTATTAGGATATTACAGGAGTAGATCTCACAATTAGGCTACCCTAAATAATAAGGTCTACTAATGATAATTCAGGTTAAGTGATTTCCTTCCTTTTTGCAAACAATTAATATTGCTCTTTGTTCTCCATTCTGTTTGAAATTAACCTTTCCATCAACTGTACAAATTGGGAAAGACTGTAGGTTCATAAATGTGAGTAAGGAAAGTGAAGTTTGTAAAAATGGCCTATGACAAGGGATGCTGTTGTTAAGGACAGGGTCTAGATCTAAGCTTTGTGTGGCAGTTTGAATAAGAATGTCCCCCATAGGGCTCATATATTTGAATACTTGGTCATCTGAATAATGGTCATCTGGGACTGGCATTATTTGAAAGGGATTAGGAGGTGTGGCCTTGTTGGAAGAAGTGTGTCACTGTGAGTAGGCTTTGGGGTTTCAAAAGCCCAAGCCAGTCCCAGTGTCTCTCTCTTCCTGCTGCCTGCAGGTGTAGAACTCTCAGCTACTTCTCCAGCACCATGTCTGCCTGTGTAACACCATGCTCCATAAATTCTTAGTTCAGTGCTTTCCTCTATAAGAGTTTCTGTGGTCATGGTGTCTCTTTACAGCAACAGAACACTGACTAAGACATTCTGGCACCTTCTATGTTAGCTGTTAATAAAACATAGACCTGGAGACCTAGAGAGCTGGCTCAGCAGTTAGGAGCATTGGCTATATTCAGAAGACTTGGGCTCAATTCCCAGCATCAGCATAGCAGTTACAACTGTTAATTCCAGTTTCAGGTGATCGAATGGCTCCTTCTGTCCTCTGCAGGCACCAGCATGCACATGTTACACGGACATACATGCAGGCAAAATACTCATGCGCATAAAATAATAAAAATTAAGAACATAGACTTCAGCACTGGCCTTCATGTAGGCGGACTCTTAGCTTGTGAGATGAATACCTTATCCCACAAAATGCCTTTTGCCTGAGTAAACAACAGATGTAAGCAATCCTTGAATGCTTTTCTCCATGCCTAGATTCCCTAGGCGCTGGCTTCCTAAATGATTCTGCTTATGTTATCACTTTATAACATGTTTACATAGTTAACGGTAGGGAAAACAGGAGGGAGAGAGAAGACGAAAAAACTCACAGCTGGTGTGGGGATTTGCAACTGGAGAGGCACGTGATCTGCTGTCTGCTTTTGCTTGCCTGGGCTCCAGTGGTTCAGCTGCTCAGTTCAGTCTTCTCCCCTCAATTCCCCAGTTCCCTACTTTGGCAGAGCAGGGCACTGTATCACTTTCCAACATCAATAAAGCTGGTCTAATTTTCCTATGCTGATGAGGGATTGATAGATCTGATGACCTTTCATTGGAATGTCATTTACAAGTATGATTAAATTATTCTCCATGGATGAGCTGATACCTCAGGCTGACAGATCTCCCTCCAGAGGTGGCGGAATGTCTCTGCCTATACCCTATCTCACCCTGTCTTGCTCTACGGTGAACCTTGGCAGGCAGATTACAGATTTTCCAGCATTGTCTCTGGAAAAGTGACCTTGAGGATGGTGCCCATTTTTGTTCAGAATCTCATCATAAATGCAACTTTCTCCAAATGGATCAACCATAGGTCTATGACTGTACTTAAAAAGGCTGTTCGTTTATTTAATCTATTAGGAGGAAATCAAAAATGGAAAAAGAATGCCAGTCAAATGCCCTAGACTACATGCTCTTGGGAAAGTAAGATATGTGACGTTTAATTTATGCAGTGTCTATTTGCTATGGTAATTTCTGTACATAGGTTATTTTACCTAATCATGACACAAGGATGTGAATATAATACTTCATTTAATTTGTATTTGAACCTCCTATGCATCAAACACTGGAAGACTTTCTGGGGATAAAGTGAATCCTATCCTCATTGAAGAAGAGGTTATCTTCATCATCAACTTGACTAGATTTGGAATCACCTAGGAGACACACCTCTGGGCATGTCTGTGAGGACATTTCAAGGATTATCAGAGAAGGAAAGATCCACCCTGAATGTGAGTGCCAATACCCATTGTCTGGATCTCTGGACTTCATAAAAAGGAGAAATGAGGAAAGTGAGCAGGGTTTGCTGCCCTCTGTCCCCTAGTTTGACAAATGCTAGGAGTCTCAGTGTCATGCCCCTGATGTCATGAACTCTGCCACACCTTCCCCTCAGTGATGGACTGTGCCTTCTCAGTCAACAAGCCAAATAATTCCTTAAGATGCTTTGCGATATACTTTGTCAAAGCAACAAGATTAAATTCATTTTCATGTGAGGAACCTGAGACACAGACTCATAACGTAGGCTCCCCATGTGCTCACATCTACAGTCAGAGGCATAGTAAGTGCTCAATAAATGAAAAATCACTCAAACAAAAATCATAGTTGAAGTATGTCTTACCATTTCCCAATTCAAAACTTATACTATACCCTCTATTAAAAAAGGAAGAAAGAAAAGGAAGAAAAAAGAAAATCATAAAGAAAAAAAATGGGGAACAAGAAAAAAAAAAGGATTTGGAATTTTCTCTGTGAATTTCTGACTTCTTATGGCACCTTTCACCTTGTCACCAAGCACTCAGCTGACTTCGTGACTCGATGTGCTGTCTGGGATGAAAAGTCAACAAACTACTCTGTCTGTCCGAATTCAGCTAACTTTCTGTCTTTGTAAATAAAGTTTTATCAGGGCAAGCAAGCTCAGGTCTTCAAATGTTGTGCATTGTAGCCCTTGTGGTATTGTGATTGCACAGAAGCTGTGAGATCCATAAGAGTTTGAGGCTTTTATGAAAGTGGTTTGCAACCTTACCTGAAATAAACCGAACCATGCTAAAATTACAGTACCTGGCTTATGAAGGTGGAAAGTCTCACAGTTAATAGATGAAAGAGTTCTGTTTATTAGAAACCACCAAGTTTTTGTGTAATTATAATTATTCTGCTGTCTTCTGCATGCACATTCCTTGAGGGATACGAGAGCAGCTGAATGAGCTAGACAAGAAACTCACTGCTCTCAGAAGGCTTCTAGAGCTGTCACATGCTCAGCCCCGACTCCTTTGGTGTGGATGTGAAATTCTATATCAAGTATCACAAACTTCTTTCCTCTCCACTTCTTGGAAGTGGTGAGTGTTGTAAATTGCTGTTCTATTGTTGTGGACAGACAGCATGACCAAGGCCACTCTTAGAAATGAAAGCATTTCATTGGTGATCTTGCTTAGAGTTTTAGACGGTTACTCCAAGATCATCACAGTGAGAAGCAGACAGGATTGGTGCTAGAGCAGTAGCTGAGAGCTCAACAACCTAACCTTCGGGCAGCAAACAGAGAGAACACAAGACTGGGCCTGGTGTTGGCTTTTGAACCCTCAAAGTCCAAACCCAGTGGCACACCTCCTCCAACAAGGCCACGCCTCCTAATCCTTCCAAAACAGTTCCACTAACTTGGAACCAAGCATTCAAATATGAACCTATGGGATCTATTCTCATTCCAATCACCACTGTGAGCCTGCCTCTCGTGTTGCACACACCCTTCAAAATCTGTACTGTATCCCTCGATCGTAAAAGAAACCCAGACTTCTGACATGGCCACTTCTCCGAATGCCTTAAATGTCTGGGTTACAAATGAGACATTTTCTTAAGTCTTAATGGTGGTGTGTCAATTTCTACACAGTCCAAAAGTGTTTGTTCCCACCATTATTCATTGGGTATAAGTTGAAATTTTCTGATTGTAGATGTTGAGATTTGATGTCTATATTCTTATTGCAATGTCTGAATATCTTCCTTGAAATCTATGATCATCATTAAACACAACTACATGGTCTTCCAGATTCAGTCTTTTCCAACAACATTCATAAATAAGTGTTATTATAAGTCTGCTCTAGCCAACAGTTGCTGCTCAAATCTGTAAGCCCAAAAGGTCAGACTTTACAGAAGTGTTTTGAAGGCTTTGACTCAACTATTTATAACAGTTATTTATTTGCTTGCTTATTATTTATTGGCAGGCACCTTAGACCCAGGTGACCTAGAACTAACTATGTAGCTCTTCTTGAACTTCTGTTCTTTCTGCCTCTACCTCCCAAGTGCTGGGATCACAGATGTGTACCACCACACATTTATGAGGTGTTGAGGATTGAACTCAGAATTTAACACGTGCTAGGCAAGCAGTCTTCCAACTGAGCTATATCCCCGGTCAAATATTTTGACTGAAATTTTAATACACACCTCTAGTCACAAAAACCTATGGGACTGCTTGGTTTGAAAGTCAGCAGGTGTTTATAATCCACGAATGCTTAGCTGTATTCCTACACTGCCTGTGACTGTATTGATGAACTTCTGGCCTCCAAATCAGGATGCAGGAATGAATTATGTATTGTGGATCTCAATGTATTTAAATGTTTACTTAGAATAATGATTTCCAAGAAGTAAATTAGTACTGTTCAATAGTTCGAGAGACATCGCAACCTCACTGGGTCCACAAGTCCTATGGTATTTTTTTTCCCTAAAGTTCACTAGGTATGCAAAAAGAGATGGCAGGTCCCAGACCAGCAGGGAGGTGCCAGGGTGGCTAAACTCTTAATGCAATTTACTGAAAATCATGAAAACCCGATTGAGTGACTTTATGGGCTAAACTTTATAGTTCTAATTAAACTCATTATTATTCAAATGGAAAAGTGGTTTTGAAAGATTTCTATAAAGAGACTATAAATTGAAAGTAATTTTTAGGATGTAGACACAAAAACACAAAAAGGCAAAGGTGTGGCCTGTAACCATAGCAACTCCTTGGTCTGTTACAGAACAAGATGAAAGAGTTAATATGAGAGCTAACAAGCGGCGAGCAAAAGATTTTCCAAATTAAGATGACTGAATCATCAATTTATTTTTAAGCAATAAAGCATGCCTCGCATGTATATGGTACCATGAAATATTAGCCAGTAAGGATAATAGACGTGTATATGCACATGAAATCAGAATACATCTTGTGCTTAAGAAGTGCAAACGAAAATATTAAAAAATAATGTAAAATGACCCCAAAGCTCTCTAAACTATTTCTAGGAAAATATTAAAAAAGAACATCTAAAACATAGCAAACCATGTGTCTGGAACACTGGTACCATCATCTCTCAATGGAAACTGAGGTCCAGCCGTGGAAAAGAGTTTCTTTTTCTTTCCTCTAAACTTATGCATCACAGGGTAAAACCTCAACTTGCAAACGTCTCAGCTGCCCTGCCTCTCTCCCCTGACCACCATGTGAAGGGATTAGACCATTCTAAGAACTGGGAAAAGAAAGGAAAGCTATAAAAATAATTCACCAAGAAACACATGGTTGATTCCAAATTATTTCTAGAAATATAAAACCCACCCCCAAACACCCCTGCTTTGTCTTAGGGGGCTAAGATCAAAATACCATGGGGGTGATCTTCAGCCACCTCTAGTCTAAATTAGAAAGGTTAGCACAGCATGCCTTCCTAAACTTAAGCTGATTACAGCTCATGTGGAATCAGCACCGCCCCAGCCTCCCTGCTAATGGTTGCTTGTTCATGGTTATTCATCCCTGGCTTCCTGACCTGCACCCATATTACCTAACAACCTTTCTTATACTGCATTTTAGGGTTATGGCTATTCAGACTCACATTTTATCAGCCTGTGCGTTTTTGTAACAGCCTCATCAGAATCTTTCTTTTGGTTGTTGTTGCTGAAATACGATTCACATTTAGTGATGTAAGTATATTCAAGGAGCTTTTTACCATCACCATTTTTACTGAAAAAGGTTTCTTCTTATAAAATATTCTTTTACCATCCCCCGGCTCCTCCCAGAACTTCCCTGCCTCCCCACCCACACAAATCCATGCCCTCTCTCTTCCTTTTCAAAAGACAAACAAAACCCAAGTGAACAGCAGTACATAACAAGAAACACATACAAAATCCCCACAAAAACACAAAAATGGAAAACAAAATATACAAGAAAAGACTAATAAGACAAAAAAGATCCCAAACAAAGCCAGATGAGACAAAACATTTACAAAACTATAATTTGTTTTGTGTTGGCCAACTACTCCTGGACACTCCTGAAGCATGGTTAATACAGTACAGCCAGTGGGACTCTGGTGGATGTAACTGTTATTTTTTAAAAAAATTTCCAGTAGGTATCAATTGCTGATAGCTTCTTGATGTAAGGTGCAGCTCACGGCCACTTCACCTTCTTAGTGCTGGGACCCCCATCTGGCTTGAACCTGTACAGGCTCTGCATGCGCAACTATAGTCTCTGTGAGTTCATGTGTGCTTCAGTCCTGCTGTTTCTGGAAGACATTGTGTCCTTGGAGTTATCTATCACCCCTGGCTCTTAGACTCTTTCCACCTCCTCTTCCTCATAGATCCCAGAGTGCGGAGGGGAGGAGTCAGGTGGCACCCCATTTAGGACTGTGTGCTCCAAAGGCTCTCGCCTTTGTGCATTCTCCAGTTGCACCGCCACAGTTTAGTTTAAAAAACTCTTATCACTACGAAGAGCGACTGAGAAACCTTGAAACTTGAAATAGCAGGTTAAAAGCTTGTCAAATAAAAACGTTAAAACACTGAAGAAGACACCAGAAGATGGAAAGATGGTCCATGATCATGGACTGGTAGGATTGATAGTATGAAAATGGTCCTCCTACCAAAAACAATCTAAAGATTCGATGCAAGCCCTACCAAAATGCCAACATAGTTCTTCACAGAAATTGAAAAGAAAAATTAATTTTCATATGGAAACACAAAAATCCCAAGGACAGCTAAAACATTCCAGAATAACAGAAGAACTGCAGGAGGCATCAGCATCCCAGGTTGCAAGTTTCCCACAAAAATCTCTCTTTTGCTCATGGAAGACACTAAGGTCTGAGACCCTCAAGTCACGGTGCATATTCTACAAGGAAATGCCATCAGAGAGGGCCAGCAGATAGGCCTCCCTCAAGACAGACATGTTCAAGCCATGTTCTGCTTATAGATTTCTTGGCTCCTGCTTCCTTTTTCCAATATTTCTTTCTGCTTCTTCATTTCCATATCTCCCAGGCTAAGTTCATCATTACTCTTTCTCTTTAGCATATTCTTGCTCTCGGCCTTTGCTAACTATGGTGCCTCCTCTGAAATACTCAATCACCTTATTCTTCAATGATACTTTTCGTGCTATTCCCCAAGGCTATATATAATAAACCCCTTATCCAGGTGAATTGTCATTTTCCTCTCCTTATCTTTGTCTCTGCTAAGCACACCAGTGTCTCACAAAAGTCAGTTCAGTTATTCATGTGTAACTGTAACCACGGTGTCTGCCCTGTCCTGTTCTTACTCAGGAGCGTTCTCATCCTCTGCAACATGTTGTGTTTTTGGAAGTCCTTGGTGGTGCTCTAGCCATCCCTGGAGACGATCTACAGTGAGGTGTCGTTTGTAGCACGAGAGTTGTTTTGGGACCAAACGTTTGGCTTCTGGTACAAATCAAGTCATATCTCTTTAAGTGAGAAGCAAAGGCTGTCTAGAAAAAAAACTGAGCTTGGAACCCCCACCAGCTTCCCTCACCATAGTCATCCTTGGGCTACCTTCCCAATACCAAAATGGCTGTACTCGCTCATCCCAGGAACCTCTGGAATTAATCTCTTCTTTTCTCCTACTTTTCTAGAACTTTCTATTCATTTAAATACCCACGGCATACACTTAATTACTTCTTTCACCATTACCCCCCCGAAAGAATTTATTATTACATCATTAAGATGTATCTTTAAAACTTTGGGAAATATTTGTTTTCTCTTCTTTACTATAAACAGTGTCTTGTTTTCTGGGCACAGAGAGGCACGTATGAACCTTCCGTGGTTGTGACAATATGTGCACACCTGTACAAGCTCAATCCAGACAAAACTCCAGCAAGGAGAGGAGGTTGTGGGCACAAGCCCAAGCCCTATCCAAGTAGTGGTTGGTGCTTGGTAGCTGACTGGAGATGGAGAGTCATGTTTTTGTTTTTATTTTTTAATTACGTGACCCTAGGAGGTCGACTACACTTAAGGGCAGACCGTGCTCCCAAGAGGAGTTGGGTAAAACAAACTGAACGGAATAGAAACAAAGGAAGAAATCTCAGAATTGACAGGGAAGGGATGGAGGGATGGAGAACATAGTCATGAGAAGAGATGGGGGTAACTGTCACTCAAGTAAATGCATCTCAAGGAAAGCTGGACTGGGAGTGCAGCTCAGTATGCTTGCTGACACTGAGTTTAATACCCTGCACCAGTGTAATAAGGACTAGATAGATAGATGATAGATAGATGATAGATAGATAGATAGATAGATAGATAGATGATAGATAGATGATAGATAGATAGATGATAGATAGATGATAGATAGATAGATAGATAGATGATAGATAGATAGATAGATAGATAGATGATAGATAGATGATAGATGATAGATAGATGATAGATAGATAGATAGATAGATGATAGATAGATAGATAGATAGATAGATGATAGATAGATAGATGATAGATGATAGATAGATAGATGATAGATGATAGATAGATGATAGATAGATGATAGATAGATAGATAGATGATAGATAGATGATAGATAGATGATAGATAGATGATAGATAGATAGATGATAGATAGATGATAGATAGATGATAGATAGATGATAGATAGATAGATGATAGATAGATGATAGATAGATGATAGATAGATGATAGATAGATAATCTCCATTTTTTAATCTCAAGATTTTAGGAAACTGAAATCCGCACTGATCATGGGCCAAATAATATGAATGATAACCTAAGATTCTGGGCTAATAAACAGTGGGTACTTACATCGTTACCTCTGCTGTTTTCCGAGGCTTCCCCTGGGCACCAGCAACTGTGAAAAGATTGGGAAACTTTAAATGTATTCTATGTATCTCCCAGGGAGCACCTGACTTTACGTTATCTTAGGTGATAGATTTTTGAGACAAAAAATAAAAGCAATAACAGTGAAATGATTTTCTGGCTCTTCACACAAAGGATATTTGAAGAAAATATTGGGGTTTTTCTACCCTCTCTCTGGCTTAGTGTCAACTAATTACAAAAATGTAAGAATTAATGTTATGGACGTGATTTTAAATTCTACAATCACGTACTCGTCATCTCTGATTTCTCATGAGCCAATTCATCAAGGAGCTGACTCGTATGAGAATATTTGTTTTTGGAATCTCGCCTGTGGTAAGCAATTTGGCTTTGAGTTTCTCACTCACACGGATTATTCCTAACTGGCATTGTGAGTTGTCAACCTGTCGGTGATTGACATGTTTCATTTTCCCACATTCGGGAGACTTACCTTCCAATGTCTACAACTCGACGACAGGGGGCATGGCGTCACCCCTGCTTTCTCCAAGGTGGCTGTGTGTGGTGATGTCTAGCATGCGGCCCCGTGTGGCCCTTGGCGCACCCTCCATCTCCATCTCTGTTGACTGGCAGGTTTAAGAATATTGCTAGTGATTATCTCAGGGGGTCGGGGTGGAAGAAAGTAATTTATCACTTTTTATTACTGTGTTGCTGGAAGACCACGTGACCCTTCTGAGCATCTACAAATCTCAGTACGGACTGAGGAAGTGTGTGAGAATCTTTCGCTCAGACATTTTCTTTCCTCTGTGGAGGTACGGCCAGGATGATGAGTCAACGGTAGTTTTGCAGTCCAATGCGAGTGGATATGTGTGAAGTGTTTGTGTGTCCATGTATGGCGCATGGGGTGTGTGTGTGGTTGTGTGTGGTTGTGTATGCGTGTGGTAGTTTGTGGTGTGTTTATGTGTGTGGTGTGTTTGTGGGTGGGTGTTTGTGTGTTGTGTGTTTGTACGTGTGGGGTGTGTTTATATGTAGTGTGTACATATGTACGTGTGTGATGTGTATGTGTGTCATGTTTGGGTGTATGTATGCATGTCTATGTGTGTTCTTCTATGTGTATGTCTGGTGTGCTTTCATATGTGCCTTTGCATGTGTGTGTATGTTTTCATACATATCTATGGGTGTTTGGGTATTTGTTTTCCTTGTGTGGTGAGTATGCATAATGCATATATCTATATGTATATATGTTCGTGTGTGTGCATGCATGAGTATGTTTGTATGTGCGTATATCTGCGTGTGTTTGTGTATTCGTGTGTCTGTGCACATATGTGTGTGTTTATGGATGTGCATCTCTGTATAATTGTGTATAAATCTCTGTGTGGGGGAGGCTGGTTGTCTACAGACACCTCGTTCTTACTGGCCTTCATATTCTTGATGAAGGAATCCCACTGCACCATTCTCTGTCCGTCTATAGAGCTCTTCATTCACACTCTGGCTATCTTTAAACTGAATTCTTTGTGATCCTCCTGCCCATGATGAGAATAGACTCCCTCTCCTGAATGACTGTCCTGAAACTGTAAAAACAAACTACTCAGACATGCGAAGAAAATGTACCACCAAGCAGACCCTTCCATACGGTGAGAGTTGTTGAAGAGGATATCGCCGGTGGGTCAGGGTGGACTGGCTAGGCTAGGGACCTCCTCTGGTATTGAACAGAATATTCCCAGTGGGCTCACATGTACTGACTGGGCTTGGGATCTGCTTCAGAGGGGAGGGATGAAGCTTGCTTCACTTCCTGCATCAGGAACTGTGGGTTAACTGTGATGACTATGATTGAAGTCACTGAAGAGTTACTGACGCTGGCTCAAAATGGGAACAGACTGGGGCATCAGGTAGTCTAGGCAGCAGATGCGAATGGGTCATGACGCTTTGACAGGTCTCCCAGGAGGAATTCTCCCAATGTCTCTTTCCTCTGTCCTTTGTAGGGTCCGGTCCATTCAAGACTCGATAATGAAAGGGAAAGAAGGTAAGAGCCTAAACACAGTTCTTCTGTCTCTACTTGGTGAAGGAAACTCAAAATACCTTTGTTGCAAATTTCACTGATTCTTTTTCAGAAAGGAAATTCACCTTTAAGCTGGCCCACAAACAAATGGGGAACGAAGAGTGGAACTTGAGCCTGAATTCTCGGAGGCCCCGGATGCCTTGACTGTTCCTAGGGAAAGACTAATGGCATACTGCTGTTTTACCCTCTAGATACCCATTACAATTTCCAGCTCCCTCAAATCTTCAAGACTTGCTTAGTACCTTACGTGTTGAGGAGGAAATCTGTAGCTATACATTGAGAGTTCCTCCATAGTTATACACTGATAACAAATAGTTTGCACTCTCTCTGCAATTTGATTCAGCATCCAGGTAAATGGCATTAGGCAGTATTGAAATGGGATTGTCTTATCCATCCTGAGTAGCTGCATTGGCAGGACTACCCAAGGTCTTTCTACCATCATAGCAGGCCCTTCTCACTATTCAGACAAGAAGTAGAGTCAGAAAAGTCTAGGCTGAATTTTTGTCTTTATCCGTTACTGTTATGTGACTTATGAATAACACTAAACCCTCCCCCTCCTCAGTTTTTAGAAGGGAGAAGAGTGTTGTATCATTGGTTTGTGTGAGAGCAGATAACACAAGGCTTACAAGAAGGATGTGTTTAATTAGCAGCACATCCCCCTATTGTTAATTGTGAAAACTATTCTGCTCAAGCCAAAGCTTCGCACCAACTTTGAATCCACACAAAGGAAAATCGACCAGAAGGAGGCTTAGTATTATGGAGACACTACATCTTGACTCCCCCTTCAACTTAATTATCCTACCTGACTTTGCTCTCTTTCTTTTATAAGGTCTGTATGTTTTATTTGCTTCAATTATCACGAAACTTCATTTTGCAATTTATATAACTCTTGGGTTTCAGTTTACATTTGCCAGCCCCTGAAGACTGGACTGGACTTTAACTATCACGAGTAATTCTTTGTACCATGGACCTACTGGTGCTCATGTTCATCACTTTCACTCTCCATTTAACAGACCAACTTGAACTTCCTAAGCATTTACTTCTATGTCCACTATTTCTAGAAAAATATTTCCTGCTCCAAGAATTGTCATTTTGTTTACTTTCCAAACTAAATACATCATTTAGAAATTCTTTTTTTTTTTTAATTATTTGAGTTTCATACAATGTATCTCAATCACACCGTCTCCCAGGTCCACCTTCCTACACCCGTACCCTCAAATAAAAGAAAAAAGAAAGAAAAGAAAAAAATTAAGCCAAGCCTAAATGGCAGGAGCATGGATCACAGGCATTACCCCTGGTTTTTGGTGGTGGTGGACAGCTCAAATCACAGACATTTCCTTAGCCGATATTAGCCTGAGATTAAGCATGACACAGTTCAACCTAAAGTTGGGCTTCATTGCACAGACATGCCGGGACCCAGACATCCCTCAGGCACCTAGACATGGCACAGTCATCCAGCATCCCTCAGGTATAAGAACATCCCACAGGCACCCAGCCAACCCTCAGGCATCAGGTATTTTATCTTTTATCAATGGGGAGCCCTATATAGGATGGCTGAGCATCCATGGGAATTGAGAGAGGATTTACCCAAAATACCAGCCTTGTCTCTATGATTTACATTAATATTAAATATCAGCTTCCACACTTCACACCCTGAGGCACTTTCCTTTATTCAGGGCAGAAATCAACATTATTATTCAGTCCTACTCTACACATGGTGGAGAATGTTTTCCCCTAAGAACAGCCTAAAGTCAAGTCTCATATAAACACTCTGTTTAAAAGGGGGCTGATGATGTTTCTTGAAAGTACAGTGGGAAAACACGAAGAACCAAGAACACTGAGGGAGGGGAAAGGACGGATACCAACATACATACATTTCTATGTCTACATGTGTATGTTAATATGCATTCATTCTTTAAGTCTTAAGTCAATGGCAATTTCCCATCTTGCTTTATGAAATAAGTCACCCAGAATAGATTTTAACAAGTTTTTGACCAATAGAATCCATTGTATAGCAAGTACAGTAACTCCACGTTCACATAGGGGAACATGTTAGTCAGGGTAATGATGTCCTATGAGGCGAACACCAGTCACCATCTGTGCAGCCTTGGAATGCCTCCTTGGAGCCACACAGTCATGAGACCCTCTGTCCATTCACTGTTTACTTGGGGAACACGTGCTGCTGTCTCTTCATTCATGACTCTGGCCTTAAAAGAATTTAGAAGATCCAGAATCAGGCAGACACTTAGCTCAGGTCAGGCTTTGTTTTCATTTTCGTTTTTAAGAAAGAGAAGAGGTCAGATAAATTGAATGCTCTCTCCATAGGAGACAATCTCTCACAGAGGCAGCTGCCAGGAGAGTTGGAGCTGTTTCTCTATAGAGGGAAGGAAAATCACGATGATGTTAAATTGCTGGACTTTAGTCACTGTTCCTCCATCTACGAAAACCAACAAAATTAGCTGCTGATTTCTTAACAGTGTATATGGCTGCTTACATTCTTTAGAGAATTTCTTTTACATGAAGATCCTTTAACCAGATAATTACATAATTGCCTCCACTTATATCCTTAGCAGTAAGGCACTATATTCAGATGCTTTTCCATCTTTAGTAATTAAAATAGTATCCAGGAGAGATAATGAAGACAATCAATGGATGACGGGTGGCGAATGGGAAACATTTAAGGTATCAATCAGTGGTGAGGGAATGTAGCCTTCCAAACTAAATGTGGCATTAGGAAAACCATACTAGATACTTTTCCGTTATGAGTTAGAAATGATAATACACAGATGAACCATTTCCACTACAGTGGTTAATAGTAGACTTAAGAAATCTTGAAAGAGCTATACAGTCCAAGACAGCTCATTAGTGAAATAAACCACAGTACTTGAACGTTACTCTTTGCAATTGATTTTACTGAACTTAAAAGAAGGGGGGCATTCATTTCCCCAAAGTTGGAGGCAGAGAATGCAATTGGGTTACAGAAGCAATCAGTGTATTGTAGAGCCTGCACTGCCTCGTCCATTCATTAGGGGAAGAAGACCAGGATGCTGAAGTAGAGGAGTGAGAGATTTCTCTGTCAACTGGAAATAACCCAGACTCCTTCTGTCCATGGGGAAGCTACCAATGCTAAGTGAAAACCAACTTGAAATTCACGACCCCCTCTGTCCAGACTGCAAGCCACATGGAATCTATTGAGCTTCCTTCTGTCCCTCAGAGGTTTTCTGGGGTGACAGTCAGAAAGTAGATGGCACTTTGAGGCAGTTAAACAAGGACAGAGATAATATTTATTGTTTCAACAGGGCAGCAATGTCACTTTGATGGGCTGTTTGTTTCTAAGGCTGGTGTCATTGGGATTGGAATTGGCCACAGAGCCGCCTTTATCACAGACTTGGGTACTGTTCTCAGGCTGATAAAAATGTTTTGGTTGGTTACAAGTTTCATGCAACTCAAAGATACCCTACAGCACAATTCTGTGTGCTTTTGGATCCATTCATTTTCTGAGTGTCAGGATGTGAAACACTCTCCATATAAAATTGAAAATCGTTTGTGCCCAAGGACCCAGGCTATTTTCCTATGACACAGAGCTATTTAAAACTTTTAATGATTTTAGTGCTGTGTCTTATAAGAAAAAAAAAATGTAATCATCAGTTCAGGAAAAAAAAAATTGAAAGGAAAACATTTTGACATATCTTGAAAACATCAAAAATACCAGCAGGGTCCCGGTTAAGGGTCCTTCAGTTTTGTTAGTTTGTTTTCCATTCTGAGATGAGCACACACTCATGTCAGGTATTATTTTTATTTTTAATGCCTTTCAGTGAAACTCAACACCATCATAAACCCATAACCCCAGCACTTAAGAGTCCAAGGCAGGGAGATGGCAAGTTTGAGGTTGGCTTGGGCTACGTAGGGAGTTCAAGGCCAGCCTGGTTATACTAATAAAAGTCTATCTCAAGATTAAGTTGCAAGAAACTGGGACACGTCTCAGTGGCAGGGCATTTCTCTGGCACGTGCCAGGTCCTAGCTACAATCTCTCATATTGAAAAAGGATCTAGAATTATGTCTTTAGCGTTTTTCAGTGAACCTGCCTTCACTAAATACTTTTACCTGGAGAGCTTAAACCAAAATTTAATTTCATTTTTATACACTTCCCAAAATTCCCTTGCTCTTAATTTGTACCCGACCTGCTGCTACAAAGAGGGTAGGAATAATCAAATGAATGATTGATGGGTGGTCCTGAGAGTTTGGATGATGTCATAGAGAAAGTATTCCAGGCAGTAGAGGGAAGAGTTTGTGTTGTTTTCGTAGTTTCTATATTCAACCTGCAAAGCAGTTTCCTACAAAGTTCTGGGAAGAAGAATTTGCATTTCTCCCAAAAAAACCTAAATAAGGATGCAGGAATCCTGACAGTCTATTCAAGGTCATGGTCAGAGATGGTCCATGGCTGAAGATGTCTCATTAGTAAGAGCCAGAAAGGCAGTTAACTTCCAGCACATGCCAGGCACTGTACACGGTGCTTCTTCTGTGTGTTCCTCCACTGCAGTGTGAGCACAAGAAATCCAGGCCTTTGTTCTGTCCGCAGCGATATCCCGAGAACCAGAAGAGTACTGTGTATACAGCAGGTGCTTAATACACACAGCGTGCGTACACGTGCAAACATGTTTGTCTTGTTCCAATCACTATAGCAGAATTCCTCTGCTAATTAGCTCATGAAAAGCAAAGATTCCGTTCTGTTTGGGAGGCTGGAGTCCATGATGGCTTAGAGCCTGTGTGAGACACCATGCCAGGGCATGAACCGTGGTGAAGGAAGCTGCCCACCCCACCGTGAGGAAGCAAGTGAAAAGAAGAGAAAGAGTGAAGTCCACTGCTCCCTCCCAAAGATACATCAAATGACACAATGGCACCCCTCTAGGTCTCACCCCTTAATGGCTCCCCAGCAGTGCCAGCTGGGCCTGTGGAGTGCTAGCCACAAGACCCCAGTCCCTCAGCCTTACACGTTCGCTTCAGCTCCACCGTGTGTCTCTGTTTAATCGACAATGCTATTAAGTTACTACTTGGGTGACAGTGTTCAAAGAGAAGCTGTGGGTAGATAGATGAACTATGTCATGCCATTTCACAGGATAGCATGTGAGAAAAGCCACCAGGCTGGAAAAAAAAATTCATCGCCTGAACCTCTCTCTGACTGTAAACCACATAGAAGCCAAAGGAGTAAAAGACCCGTGCACCTCAAGGATCCCATTCTAACGGATGCCATATTCAAGGTGTATGTTGCCTGAATGTGCACACAAGAAGCACAATAGGTACAATATTCTCTATGTGTTTTCTTTCCTTTATCAGTAGGAAAACTCATGATACTTCTGGGTCTTGAAAAGGGAGCAGAAAGTCGAGTGTTTGAATAAAAACCTTGGACGAGTTTCCCCTGAGGAAGTGGCACCATCGACCCAGAGGGTGCGAAGCACATTTCTGACTTCATTTGGAAGCACAAACCATACAGCCCAGCGGTCAAGGTCCCACTCCGTCCCGTCTGTGCCACTAACTACGTGCGGCCTACCCATCAGTAAGCAGCAATGATTAGCTCTACCTGGGGAATTTACTGGAAGACAAATGAATGAACTCATGTCTAAGGAAAGTACTTTAAACTGTACCTGGCACCTAAGGAGCTCAGGAAAAACATCTATTTAAGCTCTGGGCTTGTTAGCAGGGATTCTCTGCGAGAAATTTCCTTGTTCATTTTTCATCTAAGTTGCCTAAATACTGAAGATGCAAAAAGATAAATCTAGGGTCTCTCTGATAGCTGATACTGTTTGTCACCTTCACAGTATACAGAATCATCTTGGAGACTAATCTCTGAACATGCCTGAGAGGGATTTTCTAGATTTGGTTAATTGAAATAAAAGGCCCACCTTAAATACGGACGGCACCACTCCATGGGCTGGAGTCCTGAACAGCCCAGGAGGAGGGAGGAAGCCTATCGCCAGCATCCATGACTCTGGTTCCTGACTGCGGATGAAATGTGACCAGTCACCTCACGCTTCTGCTGCCATGATTCTCCACCATGAAGGACCATGCCAGACTGCCAAATAGAAAAAAAAAGCCCTTTCCCTCTTACGTTTCTTGTGTTAGCTATTTTACTGTAGCAATAATAAAAGTAGCTACTGCAGTCTCCTCTGTTACAAACTCAAATTTCGGTAGAAAAAGAAATATAGTAATTGTAAATAGGAACCGCAACATTTGAAGTCATATGTTCTTAGATCTAAATATGATGTAGGTTTATTTTCAATGAATTCACAGCGCTAATCCCAGATTATTTTATATTTTCATATTTCTTGTGTGTGTCCGGGCGTTATGTCTGTGCACAGTTATGCATACATCACAGTGCACACACGGAGGTTAGAGGACAACATCCAAGAGTCAGTTCTCTCCTTCTACCATATGAGTTCGAGACTGAACTCAGGTCATCAGGTTTAGCCGCAAGCACCTTTACCTACTGAGCCATCTCACTGGCCCATGTATAAAATTTGTATTTTATACAAATAGTAAGTATGTCAGAAGGGAACGGGGTATGAGCGATACGTATCTTAAAGATGACTTGGGAGCAGATATTGAATAGCTAGAGAAGGACACACCAAGTCCTCAGCTGTAACTCAGATGTCAAGGTGGGGAATGAAATGTGATGTTGATGTGTTAGTGTCTGAATGAGTAAGAAAATCAATAGACTGCACTAATTTATATTGGAGGGAAGATGTCATTATTGTTTTATCGTGGTATTTACTTCTAGGCTGATGGAGAAGTTAAAGGATAACAGATTGTAGACCTATAAAAAGAAAGATCAGAACATATAAAAGAGGAATAATAAACATCCGGCGTGGATTTAAGGAATTCAAACAGAATCCGTAAGATTCGATCAGACACAGCCTACGAGAGCCATGGAAGACCAGATGGCTCCTCTGTTTAGACGCAGGCTTTCTGATGTAGGGACACTGGAACCCATGCCCATGCAGCTCAGACTCAGGACCCAGTTCCACATTCAGACAGTATTTAGAGTTGAGAACCAGTCCTGATTCTGCCCTTCTTGTCCAACAATCTTCCAAAAGCCACAGAGTAGGGATTTCTGTAAGACTATGCCTGCAACCCTGTTGGTATGTTGAATAGCCAATCAATGCTTCCAAGTGACAAGGACAGTCATAGAAAAATTCATGGGGGATCTAAGGACCCCCCACTATGTCTTTCTGGTTCTGCTTGGGTCAGTTAGAAGTCTCTGAGTGAGTAGACATATTTGTTGATGGTACCTGCTCAGAGAAGTGTCATCCATCCTACTGTGCTGTGTTTGCTAAGAAGCATGAGAGACCTGAGCACACCGGCTCCCAAGGGAAATAAAGGCCCAGTGCAGGGCAGAGACCAACTCAGTGTTTTCTAAAGCAACTCACAGTAGAGGAGAGGGTGGCTTAGTTTGGTCTCTTGGCCTAAATGTTGAAGAAAGTCAAGATGATCATTATTCATGAAGAGCTGGTAAAGGATGCAGGCATAAATGATAACATCTTTGGAGCCCCTGTTTGGAGGGAAATGATATTCTCACCTCAGCAAAAGCTTTATTGGGCTCCATTCCTTTTTACTGTTTTACTCAAGTAAAGACAATGCATGTTAGTATAAAAGGATAATATCATTTTTATTAGGGCTGTTTAACAAAGTACAGTACTGTAGATACAAAGGACCACATTGAAAATAAGACATTTTTCCTGTCTTGAAGTAAATCTGCCCGGAAAGCCATTTTTATAAAATGATCTATGGACCCATTCTGCAAGGATATAAAAAAAAAATGTAAAATATTTAGAGTGCAATAAAATGAGACTCTTTTTGTTGCCTTCATCATCCATTTACTTTTATATCAAAAAAAAAAAAATCCAATATGTTTTACAGCATGAAACCCTCCACAAGGGGCAGAGAAACCACAAAGCAAGAACTGGACATCAGGATGGCTTTGCCTTTGTGTGTTCCTTTGCTTTATGTTGTCTCTTTTCCTCTCAGGATTTAAAGGCTCGATACAGGCCTAGCATCAGAAAGATCACTGGCGAGTAGAAAGGTTCTCAATGACAATGTGAACCCATGGCCCCCTTTCGCAGATAGGAAAAGATCTTTTAAGAAAATTGAAATTCTTTGAGGTAAGCTGGTCACTATGATTACATATGAACCAACATAAAGGGACACTGTCGTCACAGGTGTGGTAGATGTAGATTCACCCAGATATAGACATGGATTCATTGCAAAGGCATCTATTTATTTATTTATTTATTTATTTGGTCTAATTAAATCACTGGCTCTAGCCCACAGCCCTGGAATGCTTCAGCCTCTTTACAATCTAGTCATAATCCTTGAACTGGAAGGCTTCAGCCTTTGTACAATCGAGAACATTTAACCTACTAGAACAGACCTAGAAGTCTTCAGCTTTAGCCTTCTGAGACCTACTGCTGACTGAGCCACTCTGACTAGCTCCTTCTGAATTCTGGTTCTTCTAGTTCAACTCACTCTCTGTTCTGGGCTTCTTCTGCTGTGTTCCTCTGTGTCTCTGTGTCTCTCCCTGAGCTCTCTCTGCTCCATCCTGCCTCTGTAACTCACTCCAGCCTCAGCTTCTGTCACTCCTTCTCTGTCATTCTGCTCTGACTTTTACTGATTCTGGTAGCTTCTCCTCTACTGATAACTCTAATTCCTGTTGTAACTCTCTTTAACTGAGCTGAGAACTCGCCTTTTCTCGTGAGAGTCGGGCATGTCCCTACTCCGTTAACTCTTCCTCTGATTAGTCACTTTGTCTGCCATTCACCCTGATTCATCTCAGATGTCACTTCCTGTGTGACATTAACTCCTGAGTTCTGCTTTCTGTGTCTGCTTCCACTGGTTTTTTTTTTCCCCCCTAGGGATTAAAGGCATAGACCACCACTGCCTTCTGAATGCTGGATTAAAGGTGTTTCTACATTCCATCCAGACCACACAGGCCTCTGAATGTAGCCCCTGGAGTGTAGCCCCTAGCTTTCACGCAGGGCTATTCCTCCAAAGGACAGCATTGTTTATTTTCAAAGTCCACATTAATTTCCTAAGACTCCAGTCTCTCAAGTTCCAAAGGACTCAACCTGCCTGCCTCTCATGCTACTTTACCCTCACATACCTATTGCTGCTCAAGTTCTGGGATTATGGGTATTCGCTGGTTCTTTATGTTACGGTATCCTTAGCAATTTTGGAAAATATCAAAACAGGTAGAAATTACTGAAGCCTGACAGCTGCCAAAGGTCACAGAATGAAGTTCGTGAGGGTCTTCTCAGCATTAGAACTCGGACTCCACTGATCAGCACGTTGCCGGCAGCACCTGCTGATCCTTGTCACCACCCTGTTCATCCTGTTCCACGAAGAGTCAGGGTCCTTTTGACTGTTTTAGAATCCACATAAATTAAAACATAAATTAGCTAGTTGTAAAACACACAAAAGAAAAGCTTTATTATCAAAAACAGGAACAGATTATGAGAAAAGGGAGTAGGAAAGATGCGTGTGTGATCAGAAGTTTATGTCACGTTTAAAATGGTTGTTCTGTGCACTGTTGGGTGAGGGGCTGCCTAGGCCTTGGCATCTGTATTGTCTGCAGGTGTTGGCTTTATGTAGGGGGTGTTGGATTGCTCATGATCTGCATGTACTATCAATAGAACACCTGAGGAGCTTAGGGATCAATAAAAACCCCTGAGATGATATGCTTTGGGTTCCACTGTCCAGGAAGGTGCTAGTCATGATGGTGGTTCCCCGTGCTGAGGTCTAGCAAGGTTGACGACTATGGATATTTCTCCTTGTCTTCTTTACTGAGCCACCACAGCAGATGTGCAACTGTGTGTGTGTGTGTGTGTGTGTGTGTGTGTGTGTGTGCATGTGTGTGTCTGAGAGAGACAAAGACAGAGATGTTTTCGAGACTGAACACACTGGCCCCAAACATCTCCAGGACTGAATTTCTCAATACAAAGAAATTGTGCATTAATTAAACTTAGGCAAATATATTTTTTTCTACCTAGAGGTTTTGAAACAATGTACAGATAACATTTGTGAATTTGTAAAAGAATCAAGGATTTAAAGGTGTGATGGTGGGCTGACAGGACTGCTCAGCAGGGAAAGGTGCCTGCTGCTAAGACTGACAACCCAATCCTTTGAACCCGAGAGATGGAAGCGGGGAACTGACTTCTGCAAGCTGTCCTCTGACTTCTGTACTTTTGTCATGGTGCATGCGCCCACACAAATTAATTAATTAGATAAATAAAGTATAAAAGTTAAAAAAGTTATAAAGTTTTCAAAAAGATCTGGTGAGATTGTGTATGGGACATTTTGAAATGAAGAGGGACAAAGAATGACAAAGCCATGGCCCGGTGGGAGAGAGAGACACAGGTGACAGACATCCACACATCACAGGCTCAAGTGCTGTGAAGAGGGCGATGGAGGCACAAGGCATGGCAACACCCTGGCTGGGCAATGCCTGGAGAGATGTCCTTGGAGTCCCCAGGAGGAGGGGCTCCGCTAACACCCCGCTTCCTTAGCTCCTAAGGCTGGCTTGGTACTTTTGACTTTTCTGATTGTATGATAATAAATTTGATGTGAATGTGTGTGTGTGTGTGTATGTGTGTGTGTGTGGTGTGTGGTGTGTATGTATGTGTTTGTGTGGTGTGCTTGCATGTGCGTGTGTGTAGTATGTGTGTGTAGTGTATGTGTGCTATGTGTGTTGCATGTATGTCTGCATGTGTGTGTAGTGTGTGTGTGATGTGTATGTGTGTGTGTGTCTGTGTGTATGTGTGTGTGTGTCTATGGGCATGCCTGCACATGTCCACATGTGCATAAGGCAGCCAGGGGTCACCATCAGTGTTGTTCCACCCACTTTATTTTATGAGGCAGACTAATTGGCCTGGACTTACATGTGGCTAGGCTGGCCAGCCAGTGAACTGCAGGGACCTCCTGTCTCGGATTCCCTGTACTGGGATGACAGTCGCATCTACCACACCCAGACTGTCAATCAGACTCGGGTTCTCAGGCTTCCATAACAAGCATTTCACCAACAGACCTATTTCCCAACAAGCCCCCTTTTGAGATAAACTGTCACCGTATATCCCAGGCTGGCATCAAATTGGGAACCTACCTAACCTACCTCAGCCTCGGGAGTGCTGGGATTCTAGGCATGCCGCACCATACCCAGCATCTGCCATATTAACCTACCAAGTTTGCAGCAGTTCATTATACTAGCAATAGAATCTGTGTGTTTGTTCTATTTTAATATTTGTGCTAATATTCCTTTCTGTTGATATTTATCTTAAAGAGGATTTGCTTTTCAAGTTGGAGCTGTATGCCTGCTTCATATACCACTAAAACAATGAAATGTTAGGACCCACTTTGTGGCATCTGAGATCATATGTGGGCTGAGGTATGAGAGTCATGTTTTCTGAGAGGCACAGGCAGGGGAATGCCATCTCTGCCTCCTGGCACTCAGTCCTGTGGGCAGGATAAGGCAGCAATTGCTCAGTTCTTCTCAGCTGTGAGCACAGCAGTCGGAAGAGTTCACTAATGACTGCAAATCCTCCAGCTGCACTGGCTTGCTTAGTCAGGCTTTTTCAGTCAGAGAAAGGACTTTGCAAGGCCCCAGTGTGCTGACTGCATGTAGGACTTCTTTGCAGAGCATAGAATAGGTTGCCGTCATTATGGAGTGTACTCGCATGCTGAAGAAGACTTCTCGCCTTCATGCAGGCCCACTTAGAGGATGGACCAGTGATCAGAGACAAGCGAGATGATGCCAGTAGACCGAGTAGGTTTATAGCAGCTGAGTGGTTCTCAACCTGTGGCTGTTCTGGTCCCCAAGGAAACTCTCAGAAATGGATGGGCATACTGTAACTTTGGAGGTTGAGTTGTGTTTGTAACCCACAGACCGCTAAAGCAAACATGTGAATGAACTTGCAGGGCTTTTCTGTAGGACAGAGCTCGGTTCAAACCACCCCCTCCCCGGTCATTTGCACTGCTGTCAGTCAGCACTGATACTGGCATACAGAATGCAGACTCCAAGGATACAGCAAAATACTGTGTAGCTTATTAGTACTAAGACTAAGACACCTTACCCTAGACAATGTACTTGCCAAATCTATTCAATTATAAAAACCTCGGGGAAGGCCTAATCTGACAAACTAGTCCTCTACTATTTCTGCAGACTCCTCTTTGAAACACAGAGAACCCAGACAATGCATCTGAAACAGAATGGAGAGAGGAGAGACCCTCAGAGAAGAATCACTCCAGAGAGCTAGATCTGTGACAGAGCTGAGTGCTCTTTCTTATCTCCGGAACATTTTCACATTTCAGGACAGAGCTCTGAGGAAACACAAGGCCATCCAGACATGGAGGGCAGAGAGGGTGGAAGGGCCTGATGATCAGGATGATGGAAGAATAGAGACTCCCAACTGAGTAGAGGAAAACATTCCTCTCTTCAAATCCAGAGTGACTATTCTACAAACAATATATTTATAGTAGTGATTGGTTAATACACTGTGATCATATTTCTTCTCCCTGGACACAAAAAATATCTAAACTTCCTAGTATCCTGTACACTTAGCTTAGAGGTCATGTGACTAAGATTGGAGCTAATCAGATGGTAGATGAAGTGGTGTTTTCACAAGTGGGCCAGGATTCCATTGCCCTTACATGACCGAGTATACTCTTTTCCTCTGCAGATGCTGAGGTTTCCAGGTACTGAGCTGACAGCCTTGTGTTTACTTATTTACTTGGTGTGTGTGTGTGTGTGTGTGTGTGTGTAGTTCAGCGTGTGGATTCCTGCCTTCCACCTTGTTGATGCAGGGTCTCTCTTCTTGCTTCTGTGTTGAGCTGTGCACTCCAGGCTAGCTGGTCTGTGACCTTTTAGGTGATCCTTCTGCCTCTACCCTGCATCTCTCTGTAGGAGTGCTGGGACTGTAGATGTGAGATACCACATCTGGCTTTTATGTGGACTCTGGGACCTAATTCAAGTCTTCAGGTTTGCATAACAATGGCTTTACCTCTGAGCCATCTCCTGGGGTCTGCCTCAGCTTTTACAGCCTCCTTCAGAGGAGAGTGGCTAAGGAGAGTCCACTGGCCTGCAAGTGCCTACAGCATGATGGATGAATTAGTGTTAGCCTGGGATTTATTGGGCTAATTATAAGACCTTTGGTGTTCAAGGCCTTAAGACACCAGTTTCTACTGTTTGAAAGTGCATCGCTAAATTGCTGCTAACTCGTTAACTGGAAGTGATGTCTTGTCCCTATTTCCAGCTCCACAGATCAGAAGTCTAAGCACAAAATGGTGGTCTAGCGGGGTCCTCAGTTTAAGATTCACAAAACTAAAACCAAGTTGTTGGCCAAGCTTGGCCAGGCTTTGAGGAAGAGTCGCCTCTCAGACTTCACTGACTATCGGTTGGACTGAGTTGCTGGTGCCTATATACCTGCGTTCTTCTTCTTGGGGCCAATGAGCTGGGGCTGGCACTTGCTCACAGGGCTTCCTCATCTCCCCCTAGGCTTTGCATGAAGCCCTCTCCAGCAAGTTCTTCTCAGTCTCCTCTCTGCTTCTTCTGCAGTATCTCTAACTGCCTCTCACTGGAGAAAGTTAACTATGAAGGGCCCGTGTGATCAGCAGGACCGTGTGGGTAACCTAAGACAATCTTTCACTTCCAAAGCATATAGTCTCAAAGTTCAAAGTTTCAAAAGTGTACACAGCTTGGGGTCATTCTGACTACCACAGTGGACAAACCAAAGAGCCAAAACCTTTAAAAAGCTGAAAGCTTCCAGTGGCTCATGTTGGTGCCTCTATCACCAAGATGATGGAGCAGCCCTTAGATCGTACAGTCAGCCTTCCTAGTGTGCTCCTGCCGTGTCATTCAGCACTGTTGCACGTTGTTACTATAACACTGCCTTGTATCAGCTGCATCTGCGATTTGGTCATGCCTGGTGTTGGCCCTGTCATTTATCACTAGGTCTCTCTCTATTGTAATTATTGCTATTTATTTAACAAATTACGTTTAGCTCTCCTTCAGTGGAGGGGGGCTCAGATAGCGTCAATCAACCTTCTGGTTTTCTTGCAAAGTTTAAAGTAAGAGGAATCTTATATTTACTAAGTTTTAAGTAAGAGAATCCCTTTAAGAATAAATACAAAGCACTGATGCGATGTGTGATGCCCAAGATCACCTCTACTCCCTTCCTGTGACCCAGCAGACACCGGTAACCCATCACAGAACTACTCCTTTGACCATGTTCCCATAACCAGCCATAAAATACCTCTTAATTCAGAATCTCTTGTACCCGGTATGGTGAGTCACACCTGTAATTCCAGAATCCAGGACTGAGGGAGGAGGATTACTATATGTTTGTAGTCACCCTGGGCTACAACGTGAGATTGTATCAAACAAACAAATGAACAGATCGGAAGAGTTCCCAGAGGCCACCATTAACCAGATGGGGTCGGCGCACCTTAATGCTGTCAACTTAAGGCAGGTGCTCAGGTAAACAGAGCTATGAGCTTTTTCACTTTTTAATACTGGCATGCTTTTAAGCCATGCAAGGCAGTGCACACCTTTGATACCAGCACTTGGGAGGCAGAGGCAGAGGCAGAGGCAGAGGCAGAGGCAGAGGCAGAGGCAGAGGCAGAGGCAGAGGCAGAGGCAGAAAGGTCTCCATGAATTCAAGACCAGCCTTGTCTACACAGAGAGTTCTAGGACAGCCAAGGCTACATAATGAGACCCTGTCTGAAAAAAAAGAAAAGTTTTTATTAATACGTGTATGTTTTTGAAACATGTGTTTGTAGATTGAACATCGGATCTTCTAATTTTCTAATTTCACTTTTTCTTTCTTTTCATTTGCTTAAAGAGCAAAACTCTTAGAATCAGAATCTTTAATCAGAATTAAAAAATAAATTTTTGAGTCAAAATACCTTTCACGGATTATGATCTCTTATTCATTCACCAGCACAAAGTTCACAAAGGCCTCCACTCGGCCCTAGAGCCTGAGCCCCTCTCAGTTCTGAGCTCTCTGATGTGGCTGGGACAGTTGTTTGACGTTGTCAGAAACACCTTGAATAGTCCTAAGCCTCACATAGCAAAACTTCATGTGACATGCCTGGCGATATTATAGTGTTGGCTCCCCCGCCTGTTAATACATATCCCCTTTACCCTGTCACAGAGAAACACTGCAGTGCAGGCCTCTGGCTTTCACAAGGAAAGCTGCAAACACAGTTGCTTCACTGGCTGTACCTTCATCAGCTGTTCAGTGTATACCCCTCGGGACTCTGCATTTACGCCAACACGGGAATCTTTTGCTATCTCAGAATCGAGGTCATGTGAACCTGCACAGAAAAGGCAGGATTCGTTCTGGGTGTGTATGCTCTACGGTAGCCACTTACGGGTTACTCGCACCACTCAGGGGTGTCAGTGAAGCAGTGTGTGTTGATCTAAATTCACGGACTATGACCACAGAGAGACGATGAAGGCTTGCTTGCTAATTACCATGATCAGTGTAACTCCACACTTCAAACACACTGATAAAAACACAGCAACAGAGTCCTACTTGCAAACAAATTCTTAAAATGTGCAATAGACTAAAAGCCAACCGCTCTAAGCTTCCCTCCTACCGTCATTTGCTTTATAAGACAACGCCCTAGTCCATTGTCAATGGATCATTAAACTGCGCTCTTGCAAGCCAGGGTGAGTGCTGGGACTATTGAGCATGTGAAATGTGCCCTGATGTCCCGGAATTAGATAAATATCGACACTAAATAACATGGCTGGGATCTTCTGGGATCTCTGGTGGAGTAGTTAATAGCCCTTGGAATGTCTCATTTCCTTCTTGACATGGCGTGCTTTGAATAGCTACTCATTTGGAGTTTTGTGCAAAACAAAACACAGGCAGTTTCTCCTAAGCAGGAACTTGCGTCTTTGGTTTATCCCTTAGTAATTTCATAATTACTGTTTTAGGCACAGGAAGTAACAGATGTGTTCAAGGTATAAATACTTCATAAATTACCCACTCATCAAGGTTAAACAGATACACATATACACATGTGTGTGTATACATATGCAATTGACCCACCCAGTTGTTTCACAATTTTAGAATTTGATTGCTAGTGCTGATAAGTATAAAGATTATATTTAAAAATACAGATTCTTTTGAAAAGTCAGAAGTCTAGCAAACTCGACTTGAATTTTTAAGTGAAGCTGGAGGAGAAAACACAAGCTCTGCATTTCCTTACAGGCAGGTGGTCTTGCTCCCAAGCAATGCAAACCCAAGACAGCCAGAGACCTCTAAAATTCTCATTACCCACACCAAACGAAGCCCTTGCTACTCACGGTATGGCCCATGGGTGGGCAGTGTTGCCATTACCTGGGATGGCTCATGAGGCACTGCAGCTTGACCCAGCCCAGACTTACTAAATCATTCCTGACGTTGATAGGATCCCACGTGATCCATGTACCACACAGTCAGAGATATGCTAGTTAAGACTCAGGTAGGCGCCAGCATGGAATACACACCTTCAGTTTCTTTAGGGTTATCTTGCCTTCTGCTACCTGGGATTTTAGTTGCACTCTGTTCTTTAGTCTGTCCATGGAATTTAACAGTTGTTTTAATATTGTTTAGTTCCCTACAGTCCTCACTGAAGACAGTCACAAGGACATTATCTTCCACAGACATTGACAAGACATTGATATCTCAAGAGAAAAAGGACATTCTCATTTCGCATTAATACTTTTATTAAAAACAATTACTTTTTTTTTCTTTTTAGAATTGAATAATCTCTACTTTGAAAGAGAAAGGTGAAACTTATATACCATGTGTTGCCTCTATTGAGCAGTCTGACATCCTCTCAAAAATCATAGCTACACCCTAAACCCTCAGAGCACGTCCATGTGATTGTAATCCCAAGTGTCATTTCTGACATAATTAAGTTGAATATCTAGAAACAAGGTGATCCTAGAATATTTATACCCAAATCCATTGATCAATGTCCTTATAAGAGACACACAGAGGCGGTTATAGAGAAGAGGGGGGCTTGGAAGTCTGCAGAGATTGGAATGATGCTGACTGGGGCACCAGAAGCTGGGGGACACAGGGAATGAGTCTCCCTCACACCTTCATAACAGAGCACAGAGCTACTTCACTTTCAAACTTTGCATCTATAAATCTCTTAGATCAGCTGGGCAGTGGTGGCTCATGCCTTTAATCCCAGCACTTGGGAGGCAGAGGAAGGCGGATCTCTGCGAGTTCAAGGCCAGCCTGGTCTACAGAGTGAGTTCCAGGGTAGCCAGAGTTACAACAGAGAAACCGTGTCTTGAAAACCAAAAAGAAAAACAAAGAAAGAAAGAAAGAAAGAGGGGGGGGGAGGAAGGAAGGAAGGAAGGACGGAAGAAGGAAGGAAGGAGAGAGGGAGAGAGGGAGGGAGGAAGGAAGGAAGGAAGGAAGGAAAGAAGGAAGGAAGGAAGGGAGGAAGGGAGGAAGGAAACCCTCTTAGAGCATAACTGTCTGTTTATGCTCATCAGTTTATGGCCGTCTTACGTGGTATCCACAGGAATTAACAGTTCCCAAACTTAATTACCTATCACAACTTGTGAGAGGCATAATGAGGGGTGGGAAGCACAGTAGTAGGTAGAGGGGGCAAAGGCGACAAGAGGTCTTAAAAGTTCAGTAGAACCAATGGCCTGCTTCTGATATCGTGGCAGAGAAACTCCCGCTGTCCGAGTGAGCTGAGCTGGAAAACTGTCAACCACTCCCTTGGGTTAGAAACTACCTGCTGGCCAGTTCTCTGAATGATCTGTGCACAGAGTGACATCTGCGGAGTCCTTCAAGTTCCCTTAGCATATCTGGCTTTATGTTCCCCTGGTGCTACGATTATGTTTGCCAGGACATACCTAGAATCCTATTTCCTGAATCTAGTCTAAGTCAACGAGCTAATGTTAGTAGAAAAACACATTCCAGGAGAACTCTGGGGGGTGGGGGAAGGCACAAGAAATCTTCACTGGGAATTTGAATGCAAGTAATGCTCACCTAGGGCTCAAATTATACCCTGGTAAAACTGTCCTGGGAACGTGAACTGGTGAACTGACGCAAAGCGAGTGAAGGCAGCCCCGAGCCAGAGGTGGGGAGGAGGAGGAGGAGGAGGAGGAGGAAGGGCTGACGGATACATCTGCCCATCCTAAATTCAGAAATGCCAATCCCACAAAGCAATGCCTGCAATGAAAGGCTTTATTGTTTCCTGCTCATCACCAAGCTGGCGCTGCCCAGCTTCCATGGACAACACACATCTGACAAACGTGAGGGAGGGGCCGTGCCATCTGCAGATTTTCATGCGATGTAGGAAAGAGGGAACCAAAGAGGGAATTGGGAAAATCGGCCAAACCTGAATGGTTCCCCTTAAGAATGTCTGTTGGAGGAAGGGCATAAGTGAGATAAAAAATACCCATGATATATGGGAGAGGAGACTTCTGATTCCTTTTTAGCCAGATGCGGGAAAGGCGAACGCTGAGCCGATATCAGAAAAGAGCCAATGGTGTAAGTAAGAAAACTAAAGAGGAGGGCCAGTCAGTTTGGCAACACCAAAAACTGCAATGGGAGGGAGAAATGGCCCAGAGGGTAAAGATCCTGCAACACAATGAGGAGGACCTAAACTGAGCTCCTCGGCACCCGTGTCGTGGTGTGGAGGCAATGTGTGCGTGTAATCTCAGCACAGAGGAGTGGAATAAGAGGATCCTGGGGTCCACTTACTTCCTGGCCAACCTAGGCAATCGTGAGCTCCAGGCCAGCCAATCACAGACACTGTCTCAAAAATTAGGTAGAGCTTGATGAGAATAGACATGTAGAAACCTGGCCTCCACAGATACACACATGGGCACGAGCACCCACACACTCATCCACGTCACATCATATACCTTACATGAGTACAACACACACACACACGTCAGGTGGAGATACAAAAATAACAGAAGGGTTTTAATGCTTTAGACATAAAATACGACACGTATATTTCATGGGATCCTGCTAACAGATCTGATCAGAATAAATGTCACTGTTTCATAAATGAAGAAATGAAGACCAGGATACATGAGAAAAATGTATTGATGAAGAAGTCATTTGTTGTCACATAACCATAATGTGAGACTATGGAAGAATCATTACTAATATATCCTTGAGGTTTTATGGTAATATCGATAACATGGTCCAAGCGCACTTGTATTATTCAAAAGATTTCTCATGGGCTCTACATTCTATGTAAGGAGTATTATTGGTTTAAATGAACAAAGGGATTATCACAAAGACTTTTAATTCCTCCGGCACTTGGGAATTAGCATGAGCCTAGAAACATGTAAATGAAGAACGTTATTAAAACTGGTAGAAGCAAACGGTCTGTCCCACTTAATTGAATCCCGGCCACTTAACCAACGGCTCTCACTGCGTGGCTATATTTGGTCAGTAATTTTAGGCCACTGGGATGCAGGGTAAATTTGACAAGGCCTTCAGTCTCAAGGGCTCCACTCCCTGTAGCTGGAAAGCTAGGGTTGAAAAGTGCTGCCAGAGTAATAAGAAGCTCTAAGCTCCCTGTTGGGAGACCATAAAGAAAACCAACTACATCACTGTCTTGGGAATTCAGCCACCCAGAACAACAGAGCTTTTATCCGTTTGCTCAAAGGGCAAATGCCAAGGGATATAAACGAAAGAATAGGGCATGGAATGAGACCCCACCAGCAAGTCAGGAAGCAAAGAGAGGACAGGGTGGAGTTAAAAACTTCAACCCTTCTTCTCACCCTCAGAGACCAACTTCCTCCAGAAGGTCCCACATCCCAGAGGACCCATAGCCTCCCAAAACAGTGCCACCAGTTGGAGACAGGATGTCCAGATGCAGGAGCCTGTGAGGGACAATTTACTTCCAAAGCATGACAGAATTTACCTCATCTATGTCCTATGCTTCTGCACTCCCAGTCTGAATACAAGTTCATGCCGTAAATTGGTCAGCAGTTCCCTTTGGATAAGCTGCAATCTTGGCTGCTATATACAAGCAGCTCTCTAATTGGTCTCCCTTCATGCATGGCCTAACTTGGATCCATTTCTCACATCCAAGCCAAAGGCCTTGTCTAAATTGTAAGTCAGACCATTGCCCCATCTCTCTCTGTTTGAGCTCCATGTCTTCTTATTGCTCATAAATGAGTATGGAGCCCTTCAAACAGCCCGGGAAGCATGGTTTGATGCTCAGCCTTCTCTCCAGCATCCTTCACTCCTTCTACCTTCCAGCTGTGGTGACTCGTGTAGTCCTAGGATCTACACAGGCTTCTGCCTGCCAGACTCCTCAGGAGCATCCTGTCTGCACTGTCTCTGCCCCATCCCATACGCTCAGCTTGGACATTGATGGGGCGCGGGGAGACCTGTGTTACTCAGCCTTAACGTATGTTCCTGAAAATAAAAAGCAGATTTTTTTTTTTGTATCAAGGAAGTACATAAAATATTTACATCTCTGATTCTAGCCCTAGGCTCAAAAATCTTTTTTTATCCCTTCAAAATAACACATTCTGTTCGTATTCACTAGTGTCTTATCTTCTCTCACTCCTATCCCTACCCACCCCTACCTTTCTCTACAATTCCCATCCCACTACCACGTCTTTCCATGTTGTGACCTACAAGAGCTTCTAGGTGTGAGTATGGAGCCAGCACACAGGTGATTCCCCAGTGGCTGAGGTTGGAATTTTAATTAGCTGCGTGAAACTGTTCTCCGATTCTTCACTGGCAGGAAAGTGGTATCTACCCACAGCATGATTACTGTCAGAGGACATCATGCACTTAAAACATTTTCTGTACTTTTATCATCGAGTTCATACTCCCTTGTCCAATCCTTTTTCTTTCTCTTTCCATTTCTTCCCTCTTCTCTCAGCTCTTTCCTGTCTCACCCACCTCTCTGAAGTTCTTCTGTGGTAAACCTAGTTCTATTTGTCTATTGGTTCTCAAAAGAAATGATTGGCTTTGGGTTCCATGACTTGTTTTAATCAAGATAAAAGTGTCAATTTCCCATTTAGATATTTTCTCTTTGTCCTTTTCCTCTGGACTGTTATCATTTATGTAGATAAGACATTGACCCTTAGTCGAAACCAATTTAGAGCGAGAGTTACTACTTTCTTCTGTGGGTACCTGTTAGTGAATGCTTTATTCTTTGGGGGTCATTTGATTGATAGCAGCTAAGGTCTGTCTTAGTCACTGCTCTGCTGCTGTGAAGAGACACCATGACCATAGCAGTTCTTATAAAGGAAAGTATTTAATTGCGGCTGGCTTACAGGCTCAGAGATTTAGTCCATTATCATCATGGCAGGGAGCGTAACAGCATGTAGGCAGACATGGAGCTGGAGAGGAGCTGAGAGTTCTACATCTGAATCCTCAGGCAGCACAAAGAGAGAGACACTGGGCCTGGCTTGGGCTTCTGAAATTCCAAACAAGGCCACACCTCCCAATAGTGTTACTTCCTGGAGACCAACCAATTAAGTCTATGAGCCACAGGGTTCATGTAAAAATGGGTGTGGTTGTGTTCTTATGACACTACACATCAAAACAAGCCCCATTCTGCATTTGGACAATACCACAGTCTGCGTAAGTATGAGATAGCCTTGAGCAAGCTCTTCTGTGCTGTCTGAGTCTAGCCCTTCATTGACTTTAAGACGATTACATTTGAAACTCTTAAATATTGACAGCAATACAAATGAACCTATGTCCACAGACATGGATATTCTGATCCACAGTTCCTTGGTTCACTTGCTCTCTGACCCTTCATAGAAAAGCTTGTGTTGTGCGATCAGTTAATTACAATTTCCATTTCCTCTGTGTAAGTTAGTCTTTCATTTCCTCAAACCAATTGGAACAGTTTTCGCATGTCCTCGTTGATGGTGAGTCAAGGCCAATTGTTAGCATGTGTTCATTTAATCTCTGTATGAAACTCTCTGGACGGTAATCTGTATGATTACCTTTTTAAATTGACATTGACCTTAAGACTCCCGTGTTGGGCTTTTCAGTCTTCATCACCCTGCAGTAGTAATTCATGGCACTGGTCATGCATAGTCTTAAATGTCTTTGTTCTAGGTGATGGCCACTTCCCAGCTTTCACTGAAGTTATTCTCTTTTAAGCAATATCCAACCTACATTTCAGCCATTTACTAAGGACTTGAATGAGAATGAACTATACAGGCTCAGACATCTGAACGTCTGGTCTCTAGTCGGTGGTGACATTTCGGGAGCCTTGCAGGGGGAAGTACACCACTGAGGAGTGGGGTGTGAGAGTACACAGCCTCACCTCACTTCCAGTTCGCTCTCTGCTCCTAGCTTGCATTTGAGGATATGAGCTCTCAGCTCCTGTTCATGAGGCCAGGCTTCCATGATGGACTCTTAGATCCCTGCCATCCTAAGCCAAAATAAATCCTTTATACTATGAGTTGCCTTGGTCATAGTGTTTGGAAATGGCAACAGAAAAGTAACAAATACATCAAGTGTGAATTGTGTTCCTCATGTATAGGTTTCTACTGAGTGTCTGCATCTCATGTCCTATTTCTTTGTGTTTCTTATACACAGCACGGAAAACTGAGCTCCACAAGAAAAGGCACTGTGAACAGGACAAGACTCCGGGATAGAGGCTGCCTTTGTCCTGCTTTTCCCAAGAGTCTAACTGTTGTGATTGCTTGTCTTGTAGCATCCTTGGTACTACATGATTTCTGGAGTTGGTTCAAGCTATTGATTTAACATGTGTTATAATGTTCTATTACTCTATGTATATACTATCAAAGTAAGCTATTTTGCTTGATACTTCCCTCTAACACACACACAAACACACACATGTTTATGTCTTTACAAAATCTGAGTCTCTATGTTATCATTACTCTTTTAGAAGAAATTTGAAACTCCACATCTGTGTAGATTTCAAAAAAATAGAGTTATCCCATATCTAGCCTCTGAATTGGGAAGATTTTCTTCAATTCTTATTCCAAGACTTTATTGTTTTATTTATTACCACACCTGGATGACTCTTCAGGCTCTGCAGCAATCAGCAGAGTGTTTCCTACCTCCTTTTCCTGGTCTCCTAGCTTGAACGGAAGCATCTGCCAGGCAGCTACACCTGCCGCATCCAGACCAGGAGCTGACTTAAGAAGACATCCACCTTGTCTGGCATTTCCCGCTTGCTGTTCCATCCCTCACCACTCTGGAGCTGAAGAATTAACTCAAACCATGAGGATCAACTCTGTCTCAGTCATAACTCAGTCTATTTTTCATACTACATAGCCACAATTCACTTTAATGTAAGAATTAAAAAAAAAAATACATATTGCATCAATGCCTACTAAACCCAACAGGAGAGTCTTATGATATAAACAAGAATGATTAAAAATGTTTAAGAAACACATGTGTGATTACTTTTTAAAATAACTTTTAGAAAAACTAATGAATATTTTACTAATAATACCCACAAACTAATAAGGACCCTCTGGCCACTCCCAAGATGCACTGCAACCTTAAATCTGATATCACTCCAAAAATAGTTTTAACCTTGCACTCTTTTTAGAAACTTCCAGTTCTAAAATCAACACAGTACCCTGATGCACACACCTGAGCAACTCTGTCCACCACTTATTAAGAAGATAAAATCTTAATTTAAAGGTGGTTCATACAAAGAGACAGAAAATTGAGTTCCTAATGAGTTTGTAATGGTTCCTTTCAATTGAGATGAGCTCATCTGCATTATTTGGCATCTGTACAGAGAACAAAGCTTGAATTTGGTCCTCAGAGCCTACAGACACATGGCAGAAGCAGACATTTCTACACTGAATTGTCCACCTCTGTATTTCTTTGGTTTACTTCTTCAACAGAACACAGGATCTCAGATGCCATAGATCTTAAAGATGGGCATGCTAGGTCATACCAGTAATCTCAGCACTGGGCAGGTTTAGGAAGAACAATAACCATGAGATCAAGGCTAACCTGGCCAACCTGGGCTCTACAGTGAGATTCTGTCTCAAAAAAGTATATATATATATATATATGTGTGTGTGTGTGTGTGTGTGTGTGTGTGTGTATGTGTGTGTGTGTGTGTGTGTGTTTGTGTGTGTGTGTGTGTGAAATCAATTAGCTTGGCAGCAATGAGGAAATTTTGAGGTCTAAGAAATAGTAGTCAAGGCTAGGCAGTGGTGGTACACACCTTTAATCCCAGCACTTGGGAGGCAGAGGCAGGCAGATCTCTGTGAGCTGGAAGCCAGCCTGGTCTATTGAGTGATTTCCAGGACAGCTATCGTTATGATAGAGAAACCCCGTCTCAAAAAAAGAAAAGAAAAGAAAGAAAGAAGGAAGGAAGGAAGGAAGGAAGAAGAAGAAGAAGAAGGAAGGAAGGAGGAAGAAAGAAAGAAAGAGAGAGAGAGAGAGAGAGAGAGAGAGAGAGAGAGAAGAGAGAAAGAAAGAAGAAAAGAGAAAGAAAGAAAGAAAGAAAGAAAGAAAGAAAGAAAGAAAGAAAGAAAGAAAGAAAGAAAGAAAGAAAGAAAGAAAAGAAATAGTAGTCAATACTTGGGAACATATTTGGTTATCACAACATGGGAAGGATGTGTCTCTTTCCTCCAGAAGGGAAAGGCCCAGATTCTTGCAAAATACACTGCACAATACATTAAAATGCAGTTCTGAGCACTTTCTAATTAATTAGCTTACTGAATTCCTAAGCTCAGGTAGTTCTTGTCACTAGCCATAGTTCAGATGAGAAGCCTAAGGTCAATCAACGTCCTGAAGACACACAGTTAATAGTAAACGGATGTCTGGGTTCTCACTCGGGCTAGTTAACCGGAATCACTTGGCAGTTTTATCTGGTGGTTGACCCTGGGAGGAGTCTTTGAGGTTGCATTCTCTAGAACATCTATTTCCTTTCATGTTTCTTTTCTTCCACAGTAAGATCCTGTGCTCACCAGAAGCAGTGACGTCTGGGTGATTAAGAGACGTCAGCAGGTAAAAGGCTCACATCGAACCAGCTGTGTTGAATGCCAATGAGAAAAGTAAATATATAAAACCACATTTTTTTCCAAAGAAAAAGACAATTTCCAAGTCTCTACCAGGTGCAGCTGCAGATAAATCAGGGTCTCAGGGGTGCTACCCTGCATAGGATGACATGGGGTACACAGAGCCACACTCTCAGCCTAGGGGGATTCTCACAGCTAAGATGAGCATTTCATGTGATTCATGTTGGCTGACTTTCACCACAGCGTCAGGGGTGCCCAGAAAACACAGAATACATACAGCCTCATCCGGGGCCCCCAGGATCCGAAGAACATTACCATCCAGGCTGCAACATGCAAATGCCTTCTTCACATTTGGCTTTCTGCAGACACAGAGTGAAAATATAATAACACGTAGCGAACGTGAGAAGGAAGCAGGGCAATTCACGCTTCAAAGCCCTGTCGGTTATTACCATGTTTTAAATTGTGAGCCGCAAACACAAGCTGCTCTTAAACAAGAACAAAAAGCAAAGCAGATGGTTTCCTTTCGCATCCTGTGGAACTTTTCCTGACTGCAGCGTATGCTCCCTTCTGCCCAGCTGGCATTCTCCATGAAAATAACCTGCTTTGGTGACTCTGAGCTTTGTGCTTTCTTTTTCCTTTCTGTCCTGTCATTTAGAGAAAAAAAAAAAAAACTGTGCCTGCCCCCTGACACCTCATTTTAAATGTCATCAAACCTAGAAATGAGAGACAGGGAAAAAAGAACTGTCAAAATATTTAACCAGATCTAGCCTCCCGGGCATACAGCACAAAGCCGCATGATTGGACCCTAGGCAAGTGCCAGCATAATCATATTATTTCTGTTATTATTACACTGTGTATTTTTCAACAAAAGTATTTTTC